>APFE030976665.1:185606-268059 GCA_000404065.3 Pinus taeda
CAACATAATTTGCAGCATTGTCCGTGATGACTTGGACAACATGCTCTTCACCCACCTCCAAAATAAACGCATCCAACAAATCACATAAAGTTTTTGCATCTTTGATTTGGTGAGATGCATCAACAGATTTCACAAACATAGTCCCCTGGGGACAACTAACCAAGAAGTTTAAAAGGTTTCTCCCCTTTTGGTCAGTCCAACCATCTGACATAACAGTGCATCCTGTTTTTGCCCATGATGCCCTAAAATCCTCCAATCTTTAGGTGCAGTCATGCTTTTGATTTTGAAAAATCCGGCCTCAGAAATCATGATAAGAAGGGATTTTGTACCCCGGGCCAACACTGGCAATAGCATCAACAGCAGGTTGGAAAAATGGATTATTCCTTACAATGCTGAAAGGAATATCACTCTAGAGGAGAAATTTTGCTAGCAAGTTGTCAGCTTCTTCTTTCTCGGTTCTTTTTAGCATTGAACCGATAGATCGCTGTGAACCAGGTGTGGTTCGAAGAACAGAAAATGATGATGCAGCTACCGGATTGACTGATGCTGCAGTAGAACCAGCGCCACTTGGCCCACTTCCTTCAGCTGGCCTTTTTAGTTGCCTTTTGAGTTATTCTTTGGCCTCTCTAGCCTGGTCTAATTCTCCCAATGCTCTCATGGCTCTTTGGATAAGTTCAGCATTTGTATTTGTACAAGGCCCCACATCATGTCCAGGGATTTGTGCAAGGTGATACTTCAACCTATACACCCCCCCGCATATCTCCTTTCCACACAACTTGCAAGTCAAGTTTTGTCTATCATTCGGAGCATTAGGCACACCATATTCCCTGAAAGGATCCAATTTCTTTGGCATGTTTGTTTTTGAACTTTGAACTTGAAGTTGCAAACCTATGGGAAAATATTATAAGGATTAGGAAATATGAATTTAGGATTACAATTTAGCATTTGCCATTTACAAAATTACAAGTTACAAATTTCCAAAATCCAAAGTTCCAAACCCAAGTTACCCAACCAAATGGCAAATGCCAAAAACAATGAAAATCAAAAAACATAAACAATGTTTAAAAAAATGAAAAATTAAAAAAAAAAAATTGGTTCCCATAGTCATACCAAGTTACCCATCCCAAATCAATGAAGAAATACAAAAAAAAAATTCAAAACAATGAAAAGAAAAGAAAAATGGTGCCCATATGAAGTTTCCCAACCAAAAACAATGAAAAACATAGAAATACAAAGTTTTTAAACAATGAAAACAAAAAAAAAATTAATCTACATACCGTTTCTATGGAGAAATCGGTGGTCTCCTCTTGAATTCGTCCTCCAAGCACTTAGATTCGGTCACAATGACACAAACCCTCTTCCCTTGCTCTCTCCAACACTTCCTTCTCCTCCCTCGCGCGCCCACTGTGCAAATGACAAAAAAAAAAAACCCAACATTTCATTATAAATCGCGCTGCCCCGTCAGCCTGCGCTTTTTTCCCAAAAAATCGCGCTTTTTTCGAAAAAAAAGCGTGTTTTTTTCAAAAAATCGCGCTTTTTTCCCAAAAAATCGGCAAAAAAAAAAAATTAGCCCGCTTTTTTCCTATAAAAAGCGCGATTAAATCGGGCTAGGGAAAAACTCGCGATTTCCGACAGTCAAAACAGTGTCTCCAGTCAATGGGACACGTCGGATCAGCTACAAAGGTCGATATACAACGCGGAATTACACTATATAATTAAAATTTAATTAGTTAATTTATATATAACTTAATTTAATTACTTAAATTAATTATATAATGTAAATTTTTTAAATTTAAAAATATAGAAAACAAAAATAAAATAAAATAAAATAAAAAAATTAGTTCAAGTTAAGAAAGGAATTTAAGCTGGCAAACAAATACACAACCCCACAAACCCATTTAATGTCATCGATGACAATGACCGAGTTTCAGCAAAAAATTGATTGATCTGGAGAATAGGATTACTAGCCACTACAATGATTTCAACCAAAAAGTAGTCTATCTCGAGAGTAAGGTTATCGAACATTCCGACAATATCAAGAAGCTACAGGATACAACAAGTTGAATAGAACAACAGCTCGGGCAGAACTATATCAAATCCGAAATAAATCATAATCAGACAATGACATTGTTGAACACTTTGTGTGAAAGGATGAAGGTTACACCCGAACAACTACTCCAAAATGATGGAGTAAATCAACAACATAATTCATCAGATTCAACAAATTCAGTAGATTCTCATGAAAAAGTGGAGTCCCAAAAAAATGATCCACGCACCATCAAGGAAATAGTAATGCGACCTTTTCAAATAAGCAGCATTGGGATACATTCACCAATCAATACACTCTTTTCACTCCACCATTAGTGACTTATCAACGAAGAGAAAAAATCGAGCTACCCAAATTCGATGGTAACGAAAAATGCAGCGTTGCGTTGTTGAATAAAGCAAAAGAATATTTCGAGATTTACGATATTGACAATGATGACGAAAAGATTAGACATGCTTCCATGAAAATGGAAGGCGAAGCATATAATTGGTATATGCGGTGGAATAAAACGACAATCACCATCAGTTGGAGAAAATTTAAGGATGCATTCTTTAAAAGATTCCAAAGTGTAAAGGAAGAAGAGTTCTTTTCAACACTCATTAGATTGTGACAAAAAGGAAATGTGGATGAGTACACTCGAGAATGGGAGACCTTAGCAACACGAGTAACTGGGTTATCAGACTCTTCCCTAATTCAATCATACATCTCCGGACTTAAAACTCATCTACAAGTAGAGCTTGAGCTTCATGACATTACATCAATAGAAGTAGCAAGACAAAAAGCAAAAGCTGCTGAAAAGAAATTTGAACAGAATCTGTGGTCAAAACCAGAAAGAGTATATTTGAGACGAAGAATGCTCCAATTTGTGAATACAGATAATACAAGATATGTTCCACCACATCTTCGGGAAGACGAAAAATCTAGCGTGGAAATGCAAAGGATAAAAGAAGGCAAATGCAAACGTTGTGGCAAGAAGTGGGACCCTAAACATAGGTGTGCTAAAGGAAAAGAAACAAAGAACCTATATAACTGTGAAGCAACTAATGATTCAAACAATGACGAATCAGACATAGGAGTAGAAGATGCCCCAAAATTCCCTCCAGAATTAGATGACGAAAGTATTCCGCAAGAGTCACTATCAGCTATGTCAGGTATATCACAACCCCAGACTTTAAAATTAAAGGACATATAAAGAAGAACAACGTAGTGGTTCTCATCGACTCCGGCAGAACCCACAATTTTTTAGATGCTATCGTGGCAAAGAGACTCAACATTTTCTCATTTCCCTTACCCAACATGAAGGTGATGGTAGTTGACGGTAAGAAGATTGAAAAGGCAGAGAAATGCCATAAGGTCAAATTACAGATTCAAGACTTTAATTTAGAATCCCCATTCTTCACTGTACCATTAGGAGGAGTAGAGGTCGTCTTAAGTATACAGTGGCTACGAACCCTAGGCACTTACTCTACCACCCATCAAGAGTAGTTCATCAGCTTTAACTCGGAAGGGCAGAGGTACAAGTTATACGGACTCCAAGCACCAGAGAATCAAATTGTGTCGTCGTCCCAGATGATGAAGATGATTTGAAATGGAGCACCAGCTTATGTAGTACAATGTCACTAGTTAGAAATGTTATCTGCAAACATGATCAGCGAAGAGTCACCAGAAGTACAAGAGCTAATTCAGAAGCATGAAAAGGTATTCCAAGTCCTGCCCATGAAAATGCTTCCTAACAGGGAAGTCGAGCATACAATAGAAGTCAAAGCAGGATCAGGCCCCGTGAACATCAAGCTGTATCGATATCCACATCACTAAAAAACTGAAATTGAGAGATTAATCCAAGACCTTTTCAAATGTGGGATCATCTCGAAAAGTAAGAGTCTGTATGCTGCTCCGGTGGTATTGGTAAGGAAGGACGGATCATTCAGGCTATGCATTGATTATAGAGGATTAAACAAAATAATGATTAAAAATAAATTCCCAATTCCCTTTATCGACAAAATGTTGGATGAACCACATGGCGCAAAATACTTCTCAAAATTGGACTAAAGGTCAAGCTATTACCAAATCAGAATCAGGTTGGACGACATACCAAAAACGACATTCCGAACACACGAAGGTCTCTATGAATTTGAAGTAATGCCCTTTGGGTCAACCAATGCACCAGCAACATTCCAAGCCACTATGAACAAGTTATTTTGTCCATAGCTTGAGAAGTTTGTATTAGTATTCTTTGATGATATTTTAATTTACAGTAAAACTTGGAAGGAGCACCTACAACATCTGGATAAAGTTCTTACACTACTGACAAAGCATCAATTCTACACCAAGAAATCAAAATGCACCTTTGGGAAGGAAGAAGTAGAATATCTCAGACACATAATATCCCATGAAGGAGTAAAAGTGGACCCTAATAAAATCAAAGCTATAAAGGAATGGACCAAACTAATTAATATATCCAAGCTAAGAGGGTTCTTAGGATTGACTGGATATTACCGAAGATTTATTAAAAACTATGCACATATAACTACACCTCTAACACATTTACAGGGAGCGCAACACAGGGGCAGACCACCTTTCAAAGGAGGCAGCGCTCAGGCAAGAAGCAGACTGGTTGATTCAGGAAGAAGTGGATGGTACGATCCACCAATACTACCACAGGCCGTATATAGATATGCATCCCCAACAGGAGACATAACATTATCTACAGTTTAATCATCCTTCCCATGTATATTTTTTGACACAGAGATTACACAAGACGCTGATACATACTGTTTATCTCTTTTGTTTGGTTTTTTTATGAACGACATGTAATATGCGACAGTTTTTGTTTAACCGACCCACCGGTGGTGGTAATTATATGGTTACAGAGGATATCCCTGCGTGGAACAATGCTCTGTAAATTGTATGTTTTTTTGTTGTTATTTCATGATCACTATGTGATGAACATTTGAACTCCCTGCGTGGAGGCTGAAGATGGAAAACTATCTGGAAAACTATCTGTTTTTATCCTTTTTGAACACTTTTTGTACATGGCCGCAGCTGAACAAAAACAGCATTACAGCCATACCGGGTAGGCTATTAAGCCTCATGATGAATGCCTAGGCATCTGCAGAATGTAATTTCTTCACTTAATAGAAATTATGACTTTTTCTAGGGAAAAAAAAAACTACACCTCTAACAAACCTTTTAAAGAAGAATTCATTTCAATGGAATGAGGAAGCAGGAAGGTGTTTTGAAGAACTGAAGGAAGTTATGTCCAATGCCCCGGTATTGGCAACTCTAGATTTCTCTAAATCATTTATCATCGAGTGTGATGCTTCCAGATTCGGTATGAGCGCAGTGTTAATTCAAGAAGTGTTAAAATTTGGGTACCAGAGGACAAGTGGTTCCCTAAGGATTTGATATTTGGCTTAGGGAAAAGTTTAGAAAATCATTTTTTACTTTTCTCCTAAAGTGACTTTACAAGTGGTAAAGTAAATTTAATTTAAAAGTGACTTTATAAGTGGTAAAGTTACATTCTAATTTAAAAGTGGCTTTATAAGTAGTAAAGTTACATTCAAATTTAAAAGTGACTTTATTAAAGTCAATGAAGAATTAGAAAGTGAAAAAGTGGCTATGGAAATGAAAGGCTAAGTGGGTCTTTATTTAAGTGGGTGAGTTAAAAATTAGAAAATGAGAATTAAATGCACATTTATTCTCATCCCTAGATCTAAACGAATCTCAGCCATTAGATCTTAGGGTAACCTAAAAGGTCATTTAAAGAATAAAAGGAGAAGAGAAGAGGAAAAGATTAATTCATTTCTTTCATGAGCATTTGAGAAAGAGAGAAGAGAGAGCATGGAGAAAATTTCTTAGCAATGAGGAAGTGAAGGAGAGTAGCAAAAAGACATTTCAGCAAATCTAGGCAACAGCATTTATTGACACACATCCCAAGGCAAAACCGTACAGCAGGAGAAAGACACAGATATCGAGGAAGAGGAATAGCACAGAAATTGAAGAAGAGGGACAACAGCAAGGGCACAAATTTTGAGGCAGTCGTATTGCTGAAATCTGTACGGTCTATACAAGTTCTGGGCACGTTTTTCGAGGCAGACCATAGCATTTAATGTCGTTTTATTGCTAGAAAAAATTATGTTTTCGCTGTTTGTTGATTGGCATGATTTTCGAAGTGGAGTTCAAGCACGAAATCAAGATAAGTTGTAGTTTGTGGTCGCTGGAATTTTTACTTTGTATTTCAGTTTCTCTGTAAAATCATTTTCAGAAATAAAGAAGAGCTCTTAAATTGGTTTTCCCCAAGAGTTGTAGGGGGTTTTTCCAAGGTCACATTGACCAAAAATCACTGTGTTATTTTTTGTGTGTGGCTGTCATAATTTTGTTGTGTTTTATTTCTGCAATTTCAGCAGTTGTGAAATCTCTAAATTTGTGTTTTCAAAAAAATATTGTCATTTCCAAATTTTAGAATTTTTATCATGGTTGGATTTAAAACTAAATGCATGGAGTGATAAGGAAAATTGATAACCGGAGTGGGGGTTGAAATTTCTTCAAGAATGGCATCCAATAGCTTTTGAAAGTAGGAAGCTCAAAAAAAGAGAACGTCTGAAGTCCACATACAACAAGGAAATGCTCTCTATTATGCATGCACTAGCTAAGTGGAGACAATATCTTTTGGGAAGTAAGTTCTCCATTTGAACAGACCATAATTGTCTCTAGCACCTCCTTCGATAAAAAACATTGTCAGAAGAACAACAAAAATGGATTGAAAAATTTGCCGACTTTGACATGGAGATACTACATAAAAGGGGAAAAGACAATGTAGTAGCAGATGCCCTGTCCAGGAAAGACGAAGAACCAGCACTACTTGCAGTCTCGATTGTTGTTCCTGAATGGCTTAATGAAATTCGAAGTGAGTATGCTAAGGATCCATAAATAACTGCGATAATCAATAACCTTCTAGATAACTCAAAATTTGAATTGAAGAACGACATTCTATGGTACAAAGGAAGAATTTATCTGAATTTAAACTCCAAGTTTAAATCCAAGATACTCAAGGAGTCACGTAATTCATTGTCAGTCGGACATGTAGGATTCTTTAAAACTTACTACAATGCACGTCAATCATTCTTTTTGAAGGGCATGAGTCGCGATATTCAGAAGTATGTAGCGGAATGTGACACATGTCAAAGAAATAAAAGTGAAAATATTATGACACCTGAATTACTTCACCCCTTAAACATCCCGAATCAGAAATGGGAAGAAATATCAATGGACTTTATTGAGGGATTACTTGTATCTAAAGGCAAGGATAATATTTTCGTAGTAGTCAACAGATTCACCAAATATGCTCACTTTATTGCAATGAAGAAATCAGACTCAGTTAAACAAATCGCTGAGATATTCTGCAAAAATATTTATAAATTACACGGTTTTCCGAAAGTCATTGTGAGTGATACAGATGCCAAATTTAAGGGTAATTTTTGGAAAGAGTTGTTCAACCATATAGGAACCTACCTAAATATGAGCTTCGCTTACCACCCTCAAACAAATGGACAAACGGAGGTTGTCAATAAATGTTTGGAAGCTTACCTACATTGTTACGCTACAAAAAAAACAAAATAAGTGGGCTCAGTGGTTGCATCTCACTGAATGGTGGTGTAATTCTACTTATCATACGTCAACAAAAATGACTCCATTCCAAGCTTTGTATGGGTACAAACCTCCAAAATGGAAGGATCTAGCTACTGTCTAGACAAATCTACCAGTTGTTAAAAGCCAACTAGAAGAAACCCAAAAAATTGTCCAAACCCTAAAAGAAAATTTAAATAATGCAAGAAACTATATGAGGCAACAAGATGACCAAAACAAAACTGAAAGAGAATTTGAAGTTGGAGAATGGGTATTTGTCAAGCTCCAACCATACAAGCAGTTGTCCTTGAAACAAAAAGGAAAAAATAAATTGGCACCGAAGTTCTAGGGACCATACCAGATCAACAAAAGATCAGCCAAGTTGCACATAGTTTAAGCCTTCCGGATAAAAGTTGTGTCCACAACGTCTTCCATGTATCCTGCCTTAAAAGGGCACTAGGCGACCATCAATCAGCACAAACAACGCTTCCATCCTCAGTTGATGAAGGAAGGGTCATTATAGAACCAGAAGGTATCATATCCACCAGAGAAAAGAAGCTTCGATCTCGTGTAATCAAGGAATACTTGATCAAGTAGAAGGACTAACCAGAAGAAGAAGCTTCTTGGGAGATTGAAGCATTTCGTCAACAACATTTGTCGTTACCTATGCTTTGAGGACAAAGCATTTTCTGGGAGGAAGGCAATGTTATATAAAATTAGTTAGTTAAGTAGTTATTAGTTAAAGGGCATGATCAAAGATCATGCCCATTCACCAAGAGGCACCCACGGCGGTATAAAGTCAGGGGATTCCCTCAAATTGTAATCATCTTCTATCTTTTAATAATAATAAATATGATTTTTCTAAGTAATTGAAAGCGTTGTGCCAACCCTTGTAAAAGGAAAAAAAATTGAATTTTTGTAAGTGTCATTTGTCTCTCCAATTTGCCAAATCGGCCCTCCAGAAGACAAGTTGGCCTGCCCAAAGGATTTGTGTCCCTTCACACAAACGAACAACTATAAATAGAGCCGATTTGTTTCCATCAAGGACAGATTTTGTAGCATCTTTGAGGCATGACAGCGAGCTTTCTGAGGTATGAGAGCAAGGTTCCTGACACACATATATCCGAGATTCCTGAGGCATATATCCAAGATTTCAGAGGCAGGATAAAGGGTGATATATGAGGCAACATATTACTATGAAAAAGGCACTATACCCATGTAAAATGACAAGTTATTTGAGGCACTGTAGTTCTGTGAAATGTGAGCTTTTAAGCAAGTTTAGTTCTGTGATGATGCAAGCTTTGTGTAGCACATCATTCTATGATGATGTGAGCTTCCTATATCACTTCCTTCCTAACGAATCATGATGCAAGCTTTCTATGGCAACATACTCCTGTGATATTCGAGCTCACTGTGGCACTATACTGTTCATTTGGGGTAGCATCGGATGTGCTCCAGCCACGACAATTGGTGGAGAGGCTAAAGCACATGAGATCTCGAATACCCAGAAATGGTTTGGGCAGATTTTAAACATTTTGGGAGATATTAAAATAATTAATATTTTTAATGGAGTCCCTAAGTCTAAACATAGGGAAAATAAAATATTAATGTGAATTAATATAAAACTGTGTTAGAAGGGTCCAAAATTCATGGATCAAACCAGAGTTAATCTTAGCCATTAATCTCGATCGTTGAATTGTCAACGAGAAAAGTATAAGAGGAAGCTTGAGGGTCACTTGGAGAACACGCCGAGTTGATCAAGATTTCGATTTTCTGGCACAGGGTTTGCTGAGGAAGTCGAAAGAGTGATCAGAGTTGCAACTTAGGAGCAGTGAATACAGAAGCAGAGAGGCAGAGATAGTACCAGGAGGATCAACGCAGAAGCCACGAGAGATGGACGCAGAGCAAACCAAGGGTTCACGCAAAGCCATCCAGGGCTCACGCAGAGGCAACCAGGAGCTGCGTAGTGCCTCACAGAGTCAGCGTGGGTGACGCAGAGGCTCTAAGGGCTGACGCAGGGCCTCCAGAAGTTGACGCACGGCAAGCCAAGGTGACATTGGGCAAACGTTGGGCCAGAAAGGACTGACACAGTCCCTAGAGGCTGACGTTGGGGTTTTCATGGGGCAGATTGGAGTTGGGAGTTGTCGGAGTGTTTATCCAAGGTTTCAGCCGGAATATCTGCTTCCAAGTAGAGAGATACTACTGCCGAGATTATTCTCTGTTGGGTGAGCCGGTTTTGGCACCCAAATTGTATTCTGAAACTGCTTAATAATTAAAACCCTCAGATAGTTGCACTTGTTTTCCCACATTGGGTTTTTTCGGGGACATTGATCCAAAAACAACAATGTCACTTGTGTGCTTGTTTTGTTTCCTTCAGTTGATGATCTATAATGTGTTGAGCATGTACTTGTATTTATTTTCGGTATTTACATGGTAATTAACTTTTTAATTAATCAGAATAAGTAGGCAGAAATAAATCAGAAAAGTACATGAAGGGTTTCTGACAGTTAGACTTAGAAATTCCAACATATACTTCTCTGATTAGTTGACTATCTTGCAGAGAAAACATGGCAAAGTTTGGAGGGCTGACTTGGCACTTGGTTCACTGGTTAGTTTGACTTGTATTTCTCTTGTTGATAAAGAATCTATAAGGAAAGGTTTGTTGGGTTTTCCCCTTGTGGATTTTTCCCTGGCCTCTGGCCTAATCTCTGGTATCTTTTGTCTCTTCTGCACTTTCTTTATATCTTTGAAGGTATAATTGCTTGATGACCTAGGTAAATCAAGTAAATACTAAAAAGAAACATAGATAACAGTCACCAGTAATTATCATGTTCATAAATTCCAGCTTTCAAACAAATTTCAACACTGACAATATTAAATTATACTAGAGGCTTCAAATTTCTAATAAATAAGGGGGTCAAATCTTCCTATAAAACAAAGAGAAAAGTAAAAATATATTTTTACACAATAATTAAAAACAAAACAAGGAGACATTAATACACTGTATAGCTGACCTGATACTTCGGAAGATACAAGGGACAACCAAGGAGTGCATCAATGCTCCCCAAAGAACCTTTGTTCGTTAGTTGCTCCACCTATATCACAGAAATTATATAGTTTGAAACTAAATAATGATCTGCTTTAGCAAATCTTCAAAAAATCCCATTAATTCAAATATCACAATTTGTGCACGTAACAAGGCCAAACAATATTTTAAAGCACCAAAAAGGTATGCAAAGTACTCACAACTGCTAATAGATAAAAATTAGCAGGAAGAAACTGCAATGCCGGAGAGGACCTACAACCCACATTGCAAGAGCATTCAGCCACAGTTGGTCATAATGCTAAAACATTCATAAAAGAAATACAATATGAATGCATGGGCATCATCGAAATCTGTCTCGAGACTTGAATGATCATATTGGACAGCATATCCTATTCAGCAGCAACCTTTGCAGGTAAGATGTCACTAGAGGCAGGATATTAAGGCAAATTGGTGACACCTCACCATCCAAATTCATCCATATTTCACCTGTACAATGGTAAACGCCTATCAAAATACAAACCATGTGAACTGGGATAGAGGCAGCATGACAATCAACAGAGTTAAATTATTAAACAATTGGATTAGCATGAGATTTATTTTGATAGAAAAGCTATAGGCAATTGTTTCTGTTTAATGCAAATTATAAGTTAACTTACAAAAAAGTCCAGCATACCTTGTAAGCCACCACAGGGACCAGGATCAACCTGAAGATGGCCAGACTCAAGATCTAAAAGGAAAAGGCTCTCAAACTCTCCTGTGTGTTTGGATATCCTGCCAGAAATAGGCACGATATGTTTGTAAAAGTCTTTAATTCAAGTCCAATATGTCACAATACACTCATAGGAGTAACGTTAAACATCTAGCAACGAAAGTTACCATTCTATAACAGACGGATGCAGTTCTGTACAGCCTATTAGTCCTGCTAATTCATCATAAAAGAAACCACGAGCTAGTGGCAATGACTTGCAAGACTCCACAACCATTTGCAACAATGATAATGCCTCCTCAGAACTTGCTTTCTGCATAGGTAAACTCAAATTTATCAGTAAAAATAAAGAACAAAAGTCAAATATTAACCAAAACACCAATCAAAAGTACAAGGCCTAGTTTTCAAAATACTTCCCAAGTAAAACAAAGAAACTACTAGATTTAGTCGAAAGACAAGATCAGGTTAAATTGAAAGAAATAATTATGTTTTATGTAAACACAACCATCAGACCCATGAAGTGCAGTAGAAAAAGTGAAACAATAAGAAGAAGATTTATATTGTAGTACAGATAAATACAAAAATGTCCAAGTTGTCATGGGAGATTGCAGAAAATAAAGGATAAGAACTCAAAAAACAAGCTTGGAGAACCATAAACATCAAGACAAAATAGAATATAACCAAGCATAAAATACACAGCAGTAAGTAGCAAAATATTGTAGTACAAATACATACAAAAATGTCCAAGGTGTTACGGTAGATTGCACAAAATAAAGGATAAGAACTCAAAAAACAAGCTTGGAGAACCATAAATATCAAGACAAAACAGAATATAACCAAGCATAAAATACACAGCAGTAAGTAGCAAAGGCAACACACACAGCAAAATTCGAAAGCCTGCCCTTGAAGAGTAAGCTTATATATATTGCATTGGCCACAATGTAGTTTGTAGGAGTTTATTTTCAAAACTGAAATCAAAGTGAGGCTAGATATGCAAAAAGGGGTTGAAACTTGAAGTCTGTTTAACATCCATAGTTTCCCAACTTTAGCTTTCCCCTGCCATGAAATCTAAAGAACAATGGATATTAAAAACAGTAACAGAAATGCAAATGTTAAATATAGTCAATCCAACAGGTTTAAAGAAAGTTCTTGTAATCGAATAAAGCAATTCAAAGATTCCAAAACACCTTGTAAGATCATTTCATCGTTAACTGTGAGCGCTCTCTAATGTCATATCAAGGCAAAGAAGAGAAGAATTTCAATTTCTCATACAAAAGTAGCATTAAGTGCATGCAATTGAGTGCTAGAATTTATGAAGGTAATGCCCAGTTGAAGTGATTGACACTAATGTTACAGACCAATACAAGGGCACAGTTCAATAATCCCTAGACAATTGGGAGTTTTGTTATTTTAGCTTAGAGAAAAAGATGTTTTGAGGTTGTCACCATTATAATTAATGGAAATAAATTGGGGCAGATATAAATTATGTGACAAGGTTTGCCAAACTTCAACCTTGCGGTTTGGAATTCAATAAACCTAAAAGAGAAATTTAAAGTTTGTTGAGGTTCATCGAACCTCATGGTCATTGATCAAGTCCATAGCTCAAGCTCATAATCTACCCTTGTTATTTCCATGCCCATCATAACATTTATTATGATTGTCAATGTTGATTTCCTACTATTTTACATTTATTTCATTTTAAAGTTCATATATATATATATATATAAAGATGAACTCAATAGCAAACCTCAACAGAAATTCACTGAAAACTTCGAATGCAAATTGAACCTGATCATTGTCAAACTCGAACTAGAACCCAAACTGAGTGACTACAATATATGCAAGAGAATTAATGATATATTATATTTACTTTTACATGATTTGTGGACGTGTTGCTGCAAAATCTACTATGTCTTGTAGAGGGTGTTGGAATTTTTAAGTTTAACCCATTAGAAATTCTTCCTGTACTATCTGATTTATTTCTTCCTACTTGTTCAATTACTTAACAAGTTATTTACCATGTAAATACTGAAAATAAATACAAGTACAATATCAACACATACAGATCATCAACTGAAAGTAAACAAGCACACAAGTGACACCGTTGTTTTTGGACTAATGTCCCTGGAAAAACCCAATACGGGAAAACCGATGCAACTCTTCAGAGGGTTTTTTTATTATGCACCTTCAAAATACAACCAGGTGCCAGAAATGGCTCACCCAACAAAGAATGCCCTCAGCAGTAGTACCTCTCAATCAGAGACAGATATTCCAACTAAATCACTGGATGAACGATCCCACAGCAACAATGCAGCTTCTGTTGCTCTGTGTCACTCTAATAGGGACTGCATCATCCTTCCGGCTCTCCAGCTCCCAGACTATCCCACGAAATCCTCCAGCGTTGCCTCTAGGCTCTGCGTCAACCTCTCCCGGCTCTGCGTTGATCCTCCTGGTACTAACTCTGCCTCTCTGCTATGTATTCACTGCCCCTCAGCAGCAACTCAGATCACTCACTCGATTTCCTCAGCAAACCCTGCCCCAAAAAATCGAATTTTTTATCAACTTGGTGTGTTCTCCAACTAACTCTCAAGCCTCCTCTTATACTTTTCTTGTTGGTCCATCAACGGCCGAGATTAAATCTCTAATCAACGGCTAAGATTAGATTTGGCTTGATCCATGACTAACACAGTTTTATATCAATACCCTTTAATATTTTATTTTTCCTAAGTTTAGACTTAGGAACTCTATTAAAGATATTATTTATTTTAATATCTTTCAAATTGGTTAGAATCTGCCCAAACCATTTCTGGGTCTTGGAGATCTCATGTGCTTTAGCCTCTCCACCAATTTGCATGGCTAGAGCACATCCGATGCTAACCCAAATCAATAGAGGGGCACCCTACAAGGCAAACACTAGACCAAGTGACAACAACGAGGTAAAGCTCATGTTGTCGCAAAATCTAGCAGACCTTGGAGACTGGTACCCTACAAGGATAGAACTAGACCAAGGGGTAACAATGGGATAGTGGCTTGTTGCTACAAAATCTAGCAAGTCTTGGAAAGGGAAAACCCACAAGGTATAAACTAGACCTATACGCAACAATGCGGTAGTGGCCCACTATCACCACAGTCAAAACCCCTTGCTCTTTACAGAATTTCACCAATGGAAGCACTCGCAGTAGAAAAGAGATCACTTATAATAGCTATGCTAGGGTTAAAGTATAAAACAATCTCGCTAGGAGGTCTTCAAGAAAGACACAAATTTGGACCAAGGCTTGACAAGGAAGCAATTCACTTTCTATGAAGAATCTTGGAAACGAGGACTCAAGACCTATGGTTTGATTGATTTGACGAGTGTCAGAAAAACTCATCGTCAGAGCAAGGAGAAAACGTTTCTTGCAATTTATTTTAACTACACCAAGGCTCATGAAACCTTCAAGAAAGTCCTTAACTTGAGGGAAGAAAAACTAGGGTTCCTCTTAGGGCAAACACCTAGGTCAAAGTTGGGTATCAAGGATTCAAAGCACCATTTAGTACTCAAATACCGCAGCTGCCTGCACAAGTACATCCATGAAGAAATAGAATTCCCGAACATCTCCTCGCTCGGCACGGCATACCGATATGCCGTCAAGGTCAAGCAAAAGTTTAAACAAAAGAAGCGAGACTTTGGATCTGCGAATCCGAAGCAAGCGAAAGGTGCCCCCAAACTGCAGAACAAAGGACAAAGCCAAGGCGCGGCGGCCCAAGACAACCCGCCAAAGCTGCAAGCAAAGAATAGCGTCTCGAAGCCGAAAAAGGACACGGGAAAGTGGTGTGAGCTCCATAAGAGCTCCACTCACAACACAAGTGAGTGTCGGGCCAAGCAGTTACTGGTGGTCGAGCTAAAAGTTTCAGAATTAGATGCATGTCCCGACTCTAAGTCAGAACCTGACAAGGGGAATGACAAAGGGAAGCAGATTATCGATGCGGAGCCCAACGCCACCGTTGCCACCACGAAGATCCAGAAGAAGGAACCCGAAGATCCAAAGGAAGAGCGTCACTTCCACTCCCAGAAGTGGGTAAAGGGCTCCCCGCTACAATTCATTGTCGACAATGGGAGCCAAAAGAACCTCATTTCGGCAAAGGTCGTGCAGCAACTGGGCTTACCGACCATAGCACATCCACAACTGTACACCATCGAGTGGCTTCACCAAGGACGGGATCTTCGCGTGAGCTAGCAGTGCCGCCATCCATACAACATCAAGCCCTTCACAGATGAGGTATTGTGCGACATTGCTCCCCTTGAAGTTTGTGATGTATTATTAGGACAACCATACTTGTGGAAGCGACATGTTGTGTATGAATCAAGGCCCCACGCTGTTATTATTACTTTGGGAAATAAGTTGTACAGGACACCAGAGGTAGCACCACCTACCACCATCTCTTTGGTTACTACAAAACAATGCAATAAGTTCATTTCCAAAACCGGGAATTTTTTTCCTGATGATATGCCCTTAAGAAAAGAAGAAGACGGTGGCCACGACCTCCAGACAAGGCCCCTTCGCACGACAACTACAAATGGACAAGGTCGTGGAGGAGTACGAAAACATCTTCACCTCCTCTGCAGGGGTTCCTCTGCACTATCAGGTCAAGCACTCTATCGATCTAACCCCAGGTGCGTCATTGCCTAATGGACCAATCTATTGACATTTTGTTCTGGAGAACGATGAAATCAAGAGGCAGATTCAGGAATTACTGCAGAAAGGTCACATTCGTTCGAGTTCATCACCATATGGGAGCTCGATCGTGTTGGTGCAGAAGAAGGATGGGACTTGGAGACTCTATATTGACTATCAGGCGCTAAACAAGATCACTGTCTGTAATAGGTACCCAATCCCATGGATTGATGACCTCCTGGACCAACTGAAGGGGGCAAAATATTTCAGCAAGATCGATTTGAAGTCAGGATATCACCAAGTACCAATCAAACCCTCCGATGTGTAGAAGACTGCCTTCAAAGCCAAGGAGGGCCTTTTCAAATCGTTGATTATACCTTTCGGATTGACGAATGCTCCTGCAACCTTCATGAGGCTAATGGATGACATCTTACGCCATTCACCAACTCATTTGTAGCAGTATACTTGGATGACATCCTGATCTTCAGCCAAAGTTGAGAAGAGCACCTCCACCACATCCGACAGGCTCTCCAACCACTACGGCAACACAAGTTATGTGCCAATTTGGAAAAATGCACTTTTGGCATGACCTAGGTTCAGTATCTGGGATACATTATTGATGAACAGGGGGTGCATGTGGATCCAGCCAAGATCCAAGTCATTCGGGATTGGCCATCTCCAACCACTCTGACAGAGCTCCGCAGCTTTCTAGGTCTTGCCAACTTCTACCGCAGGTTCGTGTTGGGATTTTCTCATATCACTTGGCCCTTGAGTCAAGTCACCAAGGGAGGAGCGAAAGCAAAATTCTTTTGGTCTGAATATCAACAGAAGGCATTCACAGAGTTGAAAGATCACCTCTGCTCGGCAACAGTGCTTGCATTACCAGACTTGCAACAACATTTGAGGTCGAGACAGATGCTTCTGACTATGCTATTGGGGCAGTCCTTACTCAACACGGGCATCCAGTGGCATATCACAGTGAGACACTTTCAGACACATTCCGGAAGTGTCCCACTTATGACAAAGAGATGTATTCCATTGTGCAGGCCTGTTGACAATTGAAGCATTACATTTTGGGGAAGGAAACGGTCATCCACACAGACCACCGACTCCTACAGTTCATACAGACCCAAGGGAAATTGCAGAATGATCACCATCAGAAGTGATCCGCATACCTGCAACAGTTCCATTTGAATATCAAGTATAAGAAGGGCAGCACGAATAATGTTGCAGATTGCCTCGGTCGACCACCGATCATGGCGTTAACCACCGTGCTCAACTCTTGGGGGCACGAGACTTTTGATTGGCCACTTCTCTACAAAAGCAACCCAGAATTTGGCCACACATACCAAACACTCTTGGAGGGTCAGCATGTTCCAGATTTTCACCTCTTATGTCACCTGGGTCACATTTGTGTTCCTTCAAGCGAGCGTGCCAAGATGATTTGGGAAGCACACTACAGTCGGACTGTTGGGCATTTCGAGGTCGAGAAAACGGTGGCAGTACTGCAGAAGTATTTCTATTGGTCGAATCTTCGACAGGATGTCAGGAAGTACATCAGATCATGCACTGTCTGCGCCATTGCCAAACCGACCATCAAGAAGCAAGGCCTCTATACCCCACTGCCTCCCCCTAGTCGACCTTGGGAATCCATCTCCATGGATTACATGTCAAGCCTTCCTTCCACTAAGCATGAAAACGACTGTGCTTTTGTTGTCGTCGACAGGTTCTCGAAGATGGCCATTATGGCGGCTTGCAAGAAGAATATCACAACAAAAGCCACTACTAAACTCTTCTTTGAACGAGTGCGGATACACTTTGGGATCCCACAGTCTATCATCTTAGATCGGGCCAACAGGTTCCTCAGTACATTTTGGTCCAGTCTCTGGTCGATGCTGGGCACCAAACTCACTAAGTCCATTGCCTTCCATTCTCAAACTGATGGCCACACAAAGTTTGTCAATAGGATAATCGTACACATTCTGCGCATGTACAACTCAAAACATCCATGCACATGGGACGAGAGCCTCCCCTATGTTCAGCACAGCTACAACCGGGCTCTCCACAGCTCGACTAGCCACAGCCCTTTTCAGATCAGCTTGGGATTCCAACCACTATTTCCCATTGATGTGGCCATGCCATTTCCAGCTACTCACGCAAATTCGGCTCATGTCCAGTCCGAAACAGATAAGGCAAACAACTTCATTGAGCACATCCAACATATTCGCCAACAGGTCCATGACATTCTGGAGAAATCAAATGCCAAGTACAAGCAGCGACATGATCAACATCGAGTGCCACACAAGTTTCAGGTGGGCGACAAAGTCTGGCTGCATTTGCAAAAGAAACGCCTTACCGGAGCCTATCAGAAACTCAGACCACTCCGATATGGTCCTTACACCATTACCAAGGCTGTGGGAGACAATGCATTTGAGCTCAGCATTCCCCCATTACTTGGCCTGCACCCAGTGTTCAATGTGGACCGCTTTCGTCCATACTTTCCACCATTACTAGACACATCCGACATTGCAAAACAGCTCACACCCACAGAATTAAATCTAGATTGCATGGAACAAGCTGCAACTGATCGGATTATGGACACACAAATCAAGCACACTAGCCAGCGGAATATCCAACTGTATCGAGTTGTCAAAGCAGGCCAACTCCTTCACCAGGGCAAGTGGCTCACTAGGGACCAAGTTCAACAGAAGTTTCCTCATCTCATGGACGAACTCAACACAATGGGGACCATTGCTACCTAAGGGGGAAGGAATGATCCAGGTGGATATTGGTGGCCACCCACCAATTCCACTTGGACCGCCATCATTGCTTGTTTCAGTTTTTCAGTTTCCTTAGTTGTAGCACAGTTTACTATTTTTAGCAGTTCTTCGGGTCCTAAACTTCCGGAGCCATTTTCAGGCCCTAAATGACGTTTTTTTTGGAAATCTATCACTAGCGATTTTTTGTTTAAAATCGTATTTTTCGTCATAGTCCTCGGAGAGATCTTTCCAACGGGTTATCATGCGCGTCAAACGGAGATAATATGACCAAGTCGCGACCCCGGGAAGTTAGTTGTCCAACTCACCCCAACGGAGCCCATAAACTCTTGGTGTTACATCTCCTCGGGTTAGGGTTTTGGTTGTTTAGGGTATGTTCTTATTGTTCAATAATAAAAAGGCCCTTGAGCCTCATTGTAAGGCAGTTCAGAGGCATGTAGCCGCCACATCTCTTCTCAGAGATAAGCTACCATCGCCCTAGCTGGTTTATTTCCATTTATGTTTGTAAGCATATTTCAGTATTTTACATTAATGAAATGAAGTATTATTTCCATTGCATCTTTCTGTTTATGGTTACCTCTGTAATTTGTTGCGATCCTGTTTAAATCTGGATCACACTAAGTACAGAGGAACAGAGAAGGCAGAGATTGTGTCGGGAGAGCAGCGCAGCAGCCAAGGAGGGTGAAACAGAGCCAGGAAGGGCTCACGCAGGGCCACCCAGAGGCAGCCAAGTGTTGCACAGAGCACCAAAGGGGCCAGCGTAGCTAACGCAAAGGTTCCCAGAGCTGACGCAAGGCTTCCTGGGGTTGTCATAGGCCCAGAAAGGCTGATGCAGGGCCAGCGTGAGACAGAGAAGGGCTGACGCAGTCTAGATTGGGCAGATGCTGGGGTTGCAGGAGCAGTTTTGTGTTGAGGAGCTGCAGGAAGAGTTTTCCAGGGTTTCAGCCAGGAGATTTCTCTCAAACTGTGAGGTATAGCTACTAAGAAAATTCTTTGTTGGGTAGGCCAGTTACGACACCCAAATTGTACTCTGATATTGCTTAATAAGAAAACTCTCAAATAGTTGCACCGGTTTTCCCGCATTAGGTTTTTCTGGGGACATTGGTCCAAAAATAATGGTGTCATGTGATGTGTTTGTTCTTGTTTCTTTTAGTTGCTAATCTGTAATATGTTGAGCATGCACTGGTGTTTATTTTCAGTATTTACTTTGTAAATAACTTGTTAAAGAAAAATTAACAAGTATGTAGGAATAAATCAGAAAAAGTGCATGAAGGGTTTCTAAATTAAGTGAGCTTAGAAACTTCAACATGGTATCAAAGCGTGATTGTAGATCACAAGAGGACCAGAAGACATCAGCCAAGCGGAGCAATAGTAGCAGAAAGCAGTTGTCCTGAGGTGACAGAAGTTGTTTCTAGCAGCGTAGAAGCCAAGTAGTGTGATGCAGAGCCAGCTAGAGCCACGCAAAGCCTCAGAGAGGCGAGCGTTGCTGACACAGAGGGCTAGAGGGCTGACACAAGGTATCCCGGGGCTGACGTAGACTCATCTGGGGTGACGCAGAGCCAGCGTGAGGCAGAGGGGCTAACGCAATTCACAGAGAGGCAGTTGCTGGAATTTAGAAGGCTGCAAAAATATTGCAGAATGGAGTTGGTGAGGTACTGTAGTCAGAACAGTACCTAACAGAGCAGGGCCAGAGGAGTTGTTACCGAGGTTTCTAGCCGAGGAACCTGGATCAGCAGTGCAGTTGCACAAGACGATCAGAGTAGGGGGCATCTTGACAAGCTGCAGAGGGATTTCCAGGAGAGAAATCAGGACTAAGAGGGAGTCCAAAAGAGAACTTCCAAACGGGAAGTAGAGACTCAAAGGAGTCGAACAGAGAACTTCCAGGAGGAAAGTAGAGGAGCGTCATGGCACTACACAGGGTAAGAGACCAGGATAGACTGGACAGAGCATCGAACTTCACAGTCTAGAAGGCAAAAATCTTATCAGTGCTCGACAGGAATCATGTCGAGAACTTCGCCTTGAAGGTTATAACTATCCCAGTCGCCCCCAATGATAACGACAAGTACGAAGAGGCGATGGTTAGGGCCAAGTGCATTATCCTTGACAGGGTCAAGGATCATGTGGTACCAGATATAGCCGAGAAGGAAACGGCAGTTGAGATGTGGGAGGCTCTCAAGAGCCTGTACCAGCATACTTTTGTGCAAAGAAGAATGCTGCTCCAGAACCAGATGAGGTCGTATCAGATGAAGAAGGGTCAATTGATTGACACCTTCCTTGGAGGACTAAATGAGATCTGAGACCAGTTGACTGCTATAGGAGCAACACCGGATCAGGAAATTATCGTGAGGATAGCCCTGAATGGTGTCTCAGAAGATTGGGAAGTGTTTGTCCAGAGTATCCTGGGCAGAGGGGCTCTCCCACCTTGAATCGAGATGTGGGCAACTCTTCGCCAGGAAGAGATTAGACAGCAGTCAAAGACAAGTAGCAACAGCAAAGGGATCAAGGTGAAGCAGGAGGAGGAGGATATGGCCCTAACATCTGAGGGAAAGCAAGAGAAGCGGAAGAAGAAATATCTGTCCAAGATCAAGTGCTTCCATTGTAGGGAGATGGGTCATTATGCGACCCAGTGCCCAAGGAAGAAGAGTAAGGGAGAGTCTTCCGAGACTAAGGCAGTGCCAGCACGAGCAGAGAAGGAAGTTTTGACAGACAATGATTGTGCCATGAGTGCACACGCACCACTTGAGTGGAAGTGGAGAGACATCGAGTTGTAGTCAGGCAGACTACAAGCAATGAGGGGCAGGATCCTTGAGGTACCCAACCTCTTGGATTAGACCTTGCTATGGGAGCCTTGACGAGGAGTAGCAGCACTGGATGAGTGGATAGAGACGGATGCAGATGGAGCGGCAGAGACAGCTACAGTGCAGGAGTCCGAAGACAGCGCAGAGCTAGCAGGCTGCAGCAGTGCGAGAGGCATAGGAGTGTTGCATTGGTGTAGGAAGGCACAAAGAGGGGTGCAACGGTGCGAGATGCAGGGAGTTGTTGCAGCAGCATAGAGGTCAAAGAGGGAACACTAGTCAATGGTAGAGGGAGCTTCAGCATCAGTGGGTGTCTCTGGCCCAACAGGGAGGTCAGATTGGGAGATCAGTTACTTACTTCTCGGTAACTGAGTTGCAGTGCAGTAGTGGGCAGCACGATGCAACATGATGAGAGGAGGTGCAATGCGGATGCAGTGCTGGGAGAAAGGACCAGCAGCAGCACGAATGCAGAGGGAGTTGTCGTACAGATGCAGCAATGGCAGTGGCAGAACCATGGCCAGCAATACAGGATGCAGCAGTGTAGAGGATGTTGGGCAGGAAGGCATAGCATCAGCACAGGTACTGATGTCGGATGATCAGAGTAATACTTAGTGAGGAGTATTGCTAGAGCACGGTCCTCGCTAAGAGGGAGTGTTGATTTGGGGTAGCATTGGATGTGCTCTAGCCACAAAATTTGGTGGAGAGGATGGGGCACATGAGATCTCCAATACCCAAAAAGGATTTGGGCAGATTCTAAAGAGATCAGGAGATATTAAAATAATTAATATTTTTAATGGAGTCCCTAAGTATAACTTAAGGAAAATAAAATATTAATGTGTATTAAGATGAATCTGTGTTAGAAGGGTCCAAAAGACATGGATCAAGCCAGATCTAATCTTCGCTGTTGATTAGGGATTTAATCTCGGTCGTTGATATGCCAACAGGAAAAGTATAAGAGGAGGCTTGAGGGTCACTTGGAGAGAACACCAGATGATCAATCATTCTATTCTCTAGAGCGGGGTTTGCTAAGAGAGATAGAATCAATGATCGCAAGAGCAGCTGAGAAGCATTGAGTACAGAGGAATAGAGAAGGCAGAGATTCTGCCGGGAGAGCAGCACAGCAGCCAAGGAGGGTGACGCAAAGCCAGGAAGGGCTCACGCAGGGCCACGCAGAGGCAGCCAAGTGCTACGCAGAGCACCAGAGGGGCCAGCATAGCTGACGCAGAGGCTCCCAGAGCTGACGCAGGGCCTCCTGGGGCTGACGCAAACCAATAAAAGCTAACGTGGGTCCAACGTGAGACAAAGAGGGGCTAATGAAGTCCAAATTGTGCAGACGTTAGGGTTGCAAGAGCATTTTTCTGCCGAGGAGCTGCCGGAAGGGTTTTTCGGGGTTTCAGCCAGGAGATTTCTCTCAAACTGTGCGGAATAGCTACTAAGGAAATTCTCTATTGGGTAGGCCAGTTACGACACCCAGTTTGTACTCTGATATTGCTTAATAAGAAAACCCTCAGATAGTTGCACCGGTTTTCCTGCATTAGGTTTTTCCGGGGACATTGGTCCAAAAATAATGGCGTCATGTGGTGTGTTTGTTCTTGTTTCTTTTTGTTGCTGATCTGTAATATGTTGAGCATGCACTGGTGTTTATTTTCAGTATTTACTTTGTAAATAACTTGTTAAAGAAAAATTAACAAGTAGGTAGGAATAAATCAGAAAAAGTGCATGAAGGTTTTCTAAATTAAGTAAACTTAGAAACTTCAACAACATTTACTCACTCAATGAAAACTGGATTTTCATGGGAGAGCTACAATGATTTCACCACTAGGACTATTCAATACATGTTCCACATGAGTAATGTATGCAATATTCACCTAGATAGCAATTCCATTAATTTACAACAAATTAAGGCACAATATGACCATGACCTAGAATCAATAATTCCATACATAGACATAGAAAAATAGATATTCAATAATAAAGAGCATTACAAGACAATATGCAAGAATTTTTTACATTATTCAAAGAATAACTCCAAGAAATATCCAAGAATAAGCTCTAAATGTCAAAATGCATCCAAGAGATCCAAATTTTCCACAAGAGAAGTGTGAATTCCTCTATGATGTTGAAAATCCAAGTGTGATGATGATGAGTGATCAAATGAGAGATCTCTAATATATATGTGCTCTATAATAACCTATTTTAGCCTACAAGCCCCTCTAATCATAAAATAATGTGCAAGTAATGGCCTAGGTCACAAGCCATCCTAGTAACTTTTGCAATTTTGATTCTATCCCCACAAATGCTAGCCGAAATGTTGATGCCATGCTTGTGTGGCCTTCTTGAGGGCTATTGTTGAGGCCTTTTGGTTCCATGACAAGTGTAAAAGGCCTCTAAAATCAATATCTAGGGGTTGGCTCCTGTATATTGATGCAAATCATCCTACGGACCCCAAATGTGGGTTTGGAGCACAAAATTGGGTCTCATTCTCTACTCCAACATTGAGGGCCCTGAAGATGGTGTTGCCCCTCCCATGTCTCAAGGCACGAGACAAACCTCATATAAGCCCTAGATCAACTACCACACCATCTATACTGCTAACTTAGTTGGGGGCATGATGGTAAAGGTGCATCATCCCATGAATAATAAAGCAAATGCAGAGACGTTGTGGGTGTTGAAGGTGCCTATGACTATGAATGATGATGCTCTGCAACTATCTGGAGTCCCATGGCTCTCACCACATCACCTATGGGTATCAATATGTCCCTCTAAAGGATCTGGACCCCAGTTAGGTTTCCTAGATCTATAAATGGATTATGGAACCACCTACCAATCACACACAATATCCAGTGTTGCAACCTTCAACATCAGGTACAGTAATCATTATTGCATTTAAGTGAACCTATAATAACACTTCATGTGCGGCTTTTCTTCTAAAAATGGGGCCTTAGTCACATAATGGTGTTACCTCCTATCACTGTGGCGAGTCTCAAACAACGATTCTCATCAATTAGCTCACCAATTGACAAATATATATATATATATATATATAATATATATATATATATATATATATATATATATATATATATATATATATAACTTGATGATGATTCGATCAGTTTTACATACAGGGGCCCGTGGCTTATATATAGCCTAGGGTGCCTTTTCATGGAAGGGCGTGATCTTCTGATCGTGCCCTTTCCCTAATTAACTACAGTTACATAAAATCACATTACAATTTTTACATAACAAATGCATGCAATAGATCACCTAGATAGCATTCAATAAATTATGGCACAATAGCAATACCTAGATTCAACATTATTCCATACATTAGACACGTATAAAGAAAAATATTCAACAATAGGCACACTTCAAAGATAACATGCAAAATATTTCATCCATTAATCCAAAGAATAGCTCCAAAGACAAACAATTTAACTCCATATGTCAAAGTACATCATAGATCTAAGTTTTCCACAAGAAAGAAGGTTGAATTCCCTAGAGAGGCCAAAATTTTGAGTTGTGCTCATGATTCAAAATAATCAAATAATGTGCTAATCACAAGTTAGGTCACAAGCTAAACTAGTAGCTAATGAATAAAATCAGCAATTGCCCACATGTGTGAGTCATAGCAGAAAAAGTGATGATGCCATGCATGCGTCAACCCTTCTAGGGCTAGCGTTGATGGCTACAAGTGCCAAGATGTGAGTATAATCCCTCGAAAATCATCTCTTAAGGGTTGGCCCTTAGGTCTCTGTCAATGTTTCTCTTGGATCCCAATTTTCATCACGGGGCACGAAAGTGGTCTCATGCGTCTCCAGGTGGTCAAAATTCTTGTCTCTGCTCCAACATTGAGGGCTCCCAAGGTGGTGCTAGCCCTCCCATGCCTCAAGGCGTGAGATCGTCCTCCTCTGTGCCCTGGATCAATTTCCATCCTGTTAGAAAATCAGAAAGGTAGAAAGATTTTATGTCGACAATAACTTGTGATATTCTTGTGTTCTTGTTAAATTTCTTATGTTCTTTTATCTTTGTTTCATCAAGCAGTTATCAAAAGCAAAACATGAAGATCGGGGACACCAGATGTAGGCGGACAGAAAGGGCTAAAACCCCTATAAATGGGAAAAACCCAATCAACAAACTCTTCCTTCAGTAGATTCAAAATCAAGATGAGATAGACCAAGACTCTAGACCTACAGACCTTCCTCCTCCATCAAGTCAGCCCTTCCTTCTTGTAAATACCCTTCTCTTAGTCTTCTAAATGTCAGCCCTTCAAAGTGCAGCTACAATCCAGAACTTCGATCCAGCAGCAAAATTTTCAGCCCAACTACTCCAAAATATTGGCTTCCCCAGCAACTGCAGAATTTCGGCCTTCTAGGAAAACTCCAAAACTTCGCACGTGTAAGATGAGAGAGAGAGAAATTGAATTATTGACCTTGAAAGAAAACTTCTTATTTGCCCTTAGACTTGTCCTCCTCTTCCTTGGAATTTCGCACTTTTCCAGCTACAATTTACTGCAAATCGAACTTGCTTGACATCCACTGCAAATGAGGTCGAGTTGCTCCAATATATAGGCTTCTTGTGAGGTCGAATTAGGCTATTTGAGGCTGACTTGTCCTTCCTTGAGGCCAACTTGGTGGAGGAGACCTAGAAGATCTAAAATACAATAATATAAAGTTTTTCTTTGACAAATAAGTCCCAAGAAGGGTTCATTACATTATGACATGGACAAAGACACTTGACATAAACCCTAGAAGCCTTTAATGGAGGCTTTGACCTAAAAAACCCATGCTTTAATAAGTCAATTTATTTAATAATAAAATTTATTTAATAATAAAATTTATTTTTCTTTCTTTTGACAAATACATTACACTATGACTTAAATACAATTTGTGAACACCGAACCTAGTTACATTCTTCAACACTCCCTCTTAACTAGGGAGGTATTCATAATTACATATAGGTACAAGTACATGGAAGATCTCAAAATGACATGAACTACGAAGCATTCTGGCACACTCAGTGCCTCGGACTAGATACTTAACCAGGGTTATCTATCTGAATGGGACTAAGATGGACTCAAGCTTTCAACAAGTCTAGGTACCATCGGGCTTACTTGCTAACCATCAACCCATGGATCTAGGTGTGTATCCAACGTCATAGCTCCATGACCAATGCCACCCTCCCTCTTCGAAATCTAGACATCAACACATAGGTCGGCTAGATGTCCTCCCAAGCATCTGCCATTAGATGCTTCAACTCTCCCTATCAAACCAGATATATCCAATTGTCCAATCATGCTTCCAGAGTGTTGATCCTTTTTATGGAGAGATTTACCTGTATAAACACAAAACCCAATTAGTAATAAACTTTCAAATATTCATACAAGTAAACACAAACCTTTGGGGTCCTCATTTATTTGGATGTTGCTCATCTCATAATTAAGTTAACCATATGCAAATTTTTCTTCTTCTTTCAATTCTTCAACAACACCAAATATATTGCAGATCTATTTCTTCTACAAGGTATCCATCATAATATGCCCTCCCTCTCAACTTAGGGAGATTAACTACTTCCTTTTTCTATAACGTCAGAGAACCTTTTATGTCTTCATTCCTTCTACCAAGGTCATCTTCCTTCATCTTGTTTATCATCTTGAAGATTGTGTACCTGCAAATCCTTCAATAGAAAGTACAACCAAATACAAATATACAGAAGTATGAAGTTAACTATGCCAAAAATGAAAGCATTAAAACATTCAAACTTTAGACATCTGATACCTAAACCTAGCTAGGTTCATAATCAACAAGAGAAACATATTTCAACCTTCTGCTATGATTATTGTCATAAACCCTAGATCATATTATTAAGACTTAAAGCAACTCAATCAAGCTATCAAGCTCTTACTCTTGCATACCCTAGATTCGCCTTTGTGACACAAAGCCTTTAAATATTAGCAATTTAATCAGATAGCAATTCTACTATGCATGTTAGACTTCTACAAGGGCTTGTTGCAAACCCTAGATAAAAACAAAAAAAATATCATCAAGTCCTAGAATATCAATCATTACTATGGCATTGTTACAAACTCTAGAATTCATGAACTAAAACATGAGAAACAACAAATAGGTCAACATACTCGCATATACATATCTAGGATTTTGTAATCATGTACTAACATATCACAACAATATCTACTAGGTAAACCCAAGACACATACATTAATAAAAGTTAGATATATAACAATTTTGATAAGCTTGGGGTTTCAATCAGACAGACAAATACACACCTAAGATTTCATCCATAGAATCTCACTATAGACATCACAAGGGTTTTGCTCATAAACCCTAATTTACCAAACCCTAAAGGTCTAGGAGTATGGTACATTAACAGTGAACCCTAGAACTTGGGTTTCTATACCAAAAATTTAAGCATCAAGAAAATAAGATTTCTAGATTTCATCATCAACACTAAGTAGACTAGGGTTTCATAACAATATTGACAAACCCTTAGGTTAGGGTTTTATAGAGAACCTTTTAGGGTTCCATAAGAATGATAATGTAATGAGGGTAGATTTAATCTAATGATTAATCACGCCAACAAGAATCTCTTACGATTCAAAACCCTATAAATAACAATGTTAGTAATGTAGAGCGATTTAAAAGAAGAATGATCGTACCTTTATATGAAGAGAACTTTGTAACAAAACCTATAGACTAATACATACCATTAATTGTTTCTTAACAAGCCTTGTAGGTCATCAATTCTAAAAGGCAGAATTTCTTCCATGCTTCTATCCTTTGAAATTTCCTCCATAACTCTTGAGTATTCAGCAAGCTAGTAGGACTTCAATTCTTGATGGACTTCCACGACTTCTTTCTTGCTTCAAGTTTATCCTTTGAGATCTGCTCCGTAGTCTTTGTGCATTCTGCAAGCTTTTCCTACCAAGGAGAATTATGAAGAACAAGTTATTAGCATATAATACAAACAAACCTTAATGTAAAGAAGAAACTAAATATGAAAAGATGAAACAAGGAACAAGATACTTATCTCTTGGTAAATGATGGAGGCTCCCTCTTAATTCAATCTTTGAGGGATATCTACAACTTACAAAAAAATAATTTAAAAATGTCTTAACACAACATGTTAGACCTACAAGTTTTAGAAATGAAAATATGAAAGAACTTAGAATAAAAGACCAAGGGGGCATATGCGAAAGGGGGGGCTTAGTAGTATAGGTCCTTGGCTTTTGATTCTTCAAACTTAACCTTGGTTTCTGATTCTTCAGTCTTGTTCATCAGCAACATTCGCATGTTCCCTTTCTCTCTTCTTATTTCTTGGATTCTTTGGACAATGGTGTTTGTAATGGTCCATCTTGTGGCAATTGTAACATTCAACTTTGGATAGGTCCATTCTCTTCTTTGGTCCTTTGAACTTCTTGAAGGTTCTCTTCTTGTGATGAGCAGAATAGGCATTTGAGATGTTTTCTTCTTCATCCTCCTTGTTGTTTACCATTGATATTCTGGCTTCTTCTTGACAACATGCATTCCATTCAAATGTTGGAGTATCCTTCCAACTGTTACGTCCTGATGAAAAGGCACTCCAAGATTTTGGTAGTCCTGGAAGGGCAGTAATTATGAGCTCCTTTTCTACTATTGCTTCGATTCATCTCTGATTCTAGATATCCTTATAAAATATGATGAAATTGTATTATCATTTTTCATCTTGACAATTCTTAGTTCATTCTTGAGGCTTGCTATTTGACCAATGTTCTTGATTGTGAATAACTTGGAGAGAGCCTCATACATTTCTTGAGCGGAATTTATGTTGGATATGTATGGAATTAGGTTATCCTTAACTCCATCAACTATTAGATTCATAGCCACGATTTCAATTTCTCTAAAATTTGCTTTTTCTGCATCACTTGATTCCTCAGTAGGCCGCTTGACTCTTCCTTGAACAAGATCTAAAACTTTGTTCTTCTCCAGAATGAGGTCTATTCTCTTTTTCCAAACCCTGTAGTTAGAGGCCCCTTCTAATTTGTTTTCTCCTTTCATTAAGTTTGTCATAGTTCCAATAGATAGTAGGCTTGTCTTCTTATGTGATCCCCTTTTAATGACCCTTTTCTTCATCTCCTTTTTCCTCAATAAATCCTTTTAACCTACTTTTTTCATTCTTCTTTACCTTAGCTTTGATACCATGTTAGCAAATCAAAAATGCAGAAAGATTTTCTTATGTTGATTATTACTTGTGATATTCTTATGTTCTTATTAACTTTCTTATGTTCTTTTATCTTTCTTTCATTAAGCAATTATCAAAAGCTAAACATGAAGATCAGGGAAACCAGATGTAGGCAAACAACCAAAGTTCAAACCCCTATATAGGGGAAAACCCAATCAACAAACTCTTCCTTCAGTAGATTCAAAATCAAGATGAGATAGACCAAGACTCTAGACCTACAAGCCTTTCTCCTCCACCAAGTCAGCCCTTCCTTCTTGTAAATATCCTTCTCTTAGTCTTCCAAATGTCAACCCAAATGTCAGCCCTTCAAAATGCAGCTACAATCTAGAACTTCGATCTAGTGGCAGAATTTTTGGCCCAGCTACTTCAAAATTTCGGCTTCCCCAACAACTACAAAATTTCGGCCTTCCAGCAAAACTCTAGAACTTTGCACGTGTGAGATGAGAGAGAGAGAAATCGAATTTTTGACCTTGAAAGAAACCTTCTTCTTTGCCCTTAGACTTGTCCTCCTCTTCCTTGGTATTTCACACTTTTACAGCTACAATTTACTGCAAATCAAACTTGCTTGACATCCACTGCAAATGAGATCAAGTGGCTCCAATATGCAGGCTTCTTGTCAGCTCGAATTACCTTGTTTGGGGCTGACTTGTCCTTCCTTGAGGCCAAATTGGTGGAGGCCTAGAAGATCTGAAATACAATAAAATATTTTTTTTTCTTTGACAAATAAATGCCAAGAAGGGTTCTTTGCATTATGACATGGACAAGGACACTTGACATAAACCCTACAAACCTTCAATGGATGCTTTGACCTAAAACCAGCGTGAAACCCATGCTTTAATAAGTCAATTTATTTAATACTAAAAATTCTTTTTCTTTTTTTTGACAAATACATTACATTATGACTTAATACAATTTAAGATATCGAGCCTAGTTTCATTCTTCAACACATCCCTCTAATAGTGCTAAGCCGATTGGGGGCACATTAGGTTCAGGTGCATCATCCCTAAAGGTCATTAATCAAGGGCAACGTGTTGGAATGTTGTGGGTGTTGGAGGTGCCCACGGATGTGAATGATGCTCTATTGTTGCTTGGAGTCCCATGGCTAGAAGCCTTCAATGAAGGCTTTGACCTAAAGCCAATTGACCCAAGTATGAAACCCATGCTTTAATAATAAAATTTATTTTTCTTTCTTTTGACAAATACATTACCTTATGACTTAAATACAATTTAAGAAGATCAAACCTAGTTACATTCTTCAACACATCCCTCTAATAGTGCTAAGCCAATTGGGGGCACATTAGGTCCAAGTGCATCATCCCCAAAGGTCATCAATCAAGGGCAACATGTTGGAATGTTGTGAGTATTGGAGGTGCCCATGGATGTGTATGATGCTCTATTGTTGCTTGGAGTCCCATGGCTCTCAACAGTTCACCTATGGGTGTCAATATATTCCTTTAAAGGACCTTGACACTAGTTAAGTTGCCAAAGTTGTGGAACCACCTGACAATTACACACAATATCCAATGCTGCAACTTTTACCATTAAGTACAATAATCATTTTTGCATCTAAGCCACCAAGCTTTAAAGTAAAGGGCAATTTAACACTTCAAATAAGGCACCCCTTCTAAAATCAAGTCTTTGAACTTGCAATGGTATTACCTCCCTAGGTAAGAATGGCTAATGGGCAACCCTATTAGGTGTTTCGAGACCCTAAGGGGAGAAGACATGTCCTTGATCCACCCATCATGTTGTAACATTTGCTTGGCAAAATGAACCAATTAAAATTCTTTGAATTTTTCTGTTCATTTCTTGGTTAGATTCTTGGTCATATGCAAATTTTTATTTGTTTTATTAAGAATTTGGGTATTTATTTAACTACCCCAATCTTTATATTATATACCACCAAGTTCAACCAAGAACCAAGGCCAATAACCAACCAATAATAGCCAATGTAAACGCTGAGAGCGCCCACACATGGACCACCATAGGAAGAGGGGCATAATTTGTGCACATTCTTCATTCATGTGAGATATATCTCACTCATTCAACAAAGTTCAATGTGTCGACAATAAACAACAATACTAAAGCATGATGACAATGTAGGTTAAAGGGGCACACACGGTGATTAAGTGCCAAAATGGCAATGAATTTTCTAAAAATGGAACAAACAATGCATTTATATAAAACACTTGCAGCTTTCAACTGTGGGTATTGGCACTTAAAGATTGACGGAAGTAGTGAAATTAAGCAACCCCCCAGTTGTCCGAAGTTTAACAGGGGGGTCCATGATTTGTTGTTTTGTCAAAACCGTTATTGGGTAACATGACATGCGCAATTAAATAGCATAGCACCCCCTCACTGGTTTTTAATACCACTAGGGACCCCTTGCTAACCTCCTTTCAAAATCACTCTACAAAGAAAGGGCAGGACTGATCATTTCAAGGTTTGAAATGGGAGAGCCTAATGACATAGTCAACACTAGCAAGCTCTAGAATGTACCCATTTCCCAATCTTTAACATTAATATCCTCAACAAGAATTCATGGCAAATGTATCAATCGAATTCCAATTGACTAAATTAGAAGCCGAGAATACAATCTGGAAGCAAGGATCATGTGTGAATAAAGTAAAGGCCATGGGCTTTAGCTTAAAAGTTGAGATCGATGGGAACTCTTCCTCTCTGCTCTTACTGTTGTTGCTCAGCCAATAAGAGAACAAACTTCTTGGCAAGAAGTCTTCTCAGGTAAAGTTCCCTCACTGTGCTTCTCTTCTCTTCTGACATCTTTCTACCCAGCAAAATGGCCTGCAGAAAAATTGCATCCCACCAGCTCCTCCTTATGCTGAGGCTTTAGTGATGCTCCCTCTTCCACGGCAAGATTTCGATCTGGAAGCCCTTCTCTCTGTCGACTCACTCAAAGAGAGACTTGCCTTGAAATTCAGCCCTCCGGCTAGGACTGCGCAAACCCCTCTGGAGATTCGAATTGTTGCCTCCTGCAGCTTTTTTGACCTCCTCTTCTCTCAGCATTGGGGTTTTTGGCACTGTTCTTCTTGCTTCACCTGCACTTGCTCTGATACCATGTGACAATTCGAGAAATCCACCCGAATCTACTACTGCAGCAACTGATTAAACTTCTCCTATTTCTTAATTACTTAAACAAATTATTTACTGCTTCTTACAACAAATATCGAAGCTAATACAACTACAGCCTTCACTTAATTAATTAATTTGCCCAAAACAAGAATGGAATAGTAAGGAAAGATACATACAAGTGACATCATATTTTTTGGACAAATGTCCTTGAAAAAACCCAATGCGCGAAAACCGGTGCAAGTCCCGGTTGATCTAGCAGTTGAACCAACATGTCCCCAGTTATTTTTGCGTTGCCCTTGCGTCAGCTCTGCGCTAGGTCGATTTTCTCTTTCAGAGCTCTGACGCAAACCCTCCCGGCTCAGACGTCAAACCACAGCAAATTTTCAGACTTCTGTTGGGAGGACTGTGTTGCCTCTACATGAGCCCTTCTGGCTCAGCATCAACCCCTCCTGGGTACTGCGTTGCCTCCTTCTGGTGTCTCTCTGCCTCTCTGTCGCGTATCCTAGCTCAGGAGAAGACTCTCTAACCAAATTATCCCTACCTCTCACTGCAAAAGCTCACTATCGAAATTCTCCCGGCAACTGCTCTACTTCAGAAAATTGAACTTCTGAACTCACTCTGTGTGTCTTTCCAAGTGACCCTCAAGTTTCCTTAAATAATCTCCTCGTTAACATTCAGTTGCCTAGATTAGAAGCTAACCAATGGCTAAGATCATTTATGCCTGATCCTCGTCTTCCTCTTGAAGTTACACCCACATTTAGATTAATACCCATTAATTATTTTAATTTCTAAAGTTTAGACATAGGGTCCCATTAAAAATAATTAATTATTTTAATAAATCTATCTCTGGGTGGAATTTCCCAAAACGCTTTCTGGGTTCTTTGGAATACATCTGCCCAAGCCTCCTTGCAAAATTTGATACTTAGAGAACATCCAATGCTACCAGAAATCAACATGTGTCTCTCAGATGTGCATGTAAGGCAAACCAGTGGGTCCCTCTATAGCTAGACATATGATGGAAGGAGCAACTGTCCAAGGCTAAGTTGGTCCACGCAAAAGACTAACAAGATCGTGGTTGTGCATGTTCATTCCTAGGCAGGCTATGTTTTCTCTTGCATTGTGTGGTCACATGTAGTTTAATAGTGGTTGCCACCAAGGTTGTATTAACGATGTCGGAAATCCATCAACCAAGGGGGTCTCCCCGATGTGATATCCCAATTAGACCTCACACAGTTTGGAATAGGAACCCCATCTGGAGTATCAGCCTAGCTGCCATATATTCTTACAGATTTGCCTCGGCTTTAGCTGTCAGCAAGAGGGAGAAGCGAGTATGTGCCTTTGAAAAGCAAGTGAGTGTCCCTGGTGAATGTTTGGTTGCAGGTGTACCAAGTTTCTCTTACTGCAGGGTAAAGAAAAGTGAGCCTCTAAAAGAGAGGTAATAGTACCATCCTAGTAGAGACACGCACCAACAGGAAGACTCGTCTAACGTGAAGAGAAATAGTCCACACAAATGCGACAATGGTTATAACCATTACAGCACATTCTCAATGTGATCAGCACTAAAATAACCAAAATAGTTCAATCTACTTTAGTACAAGTGAAAGGAAACATGAATCATAAACATTTACAGAATAGTCTTACAAATATCCACAATCCATGCATGAAAACGTGTTGGCCATCAGTCTTCAAGTATTAAGTAAAAGTCCCAAGATACATGAATACAACGAACATCACTAGCTCCAATAGTGGAGCATTGGAGTCACTACTTGCTCCCCAAAAGCACTAACTTTCTTTCTAGTGCCTTAGGGGAGAAGCCAAGGTGAAAATTCCATTGCATGAGTTATGAAGGTGTATATATAACAAATGGGATCACCATTCATCTCCCTTGTGACTCTTGGACTACCCTCATGACTGTTTGACTTCTCTATGACCTTTTGACTCCTATGTGACTTTTCACATTCCATACATGTCTCTTGGACTTCCACTTTACATTATAATTCTCCTTTATAGAATTTACATAATCCACCAAATGATGTGGCACATGATGACTCATGACATGACATGACACTAATGACATGGCAATGTCAAGCCACTTTTTGTTGCTGCTTTCTTTGTGTCTCAATGAGAGATGGAACATGGTATTCTTCTTCACAAGAGATATTATTTGTTCTTTATATCCACCCTCCAAAGAGTTGTGAATCAGTATGGAGTCTTCATGCGGTCTTGATCTTTGGTCTTCTGTTGTAATCCAATGTTCCTTCGTCTTCTTGCCTGATAATCATCTTATCTCTTCAGCTCCTTAGGTGTCTTCTAACATGGTCTCCTACTCCATCTCCTTCATCATCATCCTGTCATGACATAATAGAATACCTGTGACTACAATCCACTCATGACAAGACGACATCAGTTTGATAAACCCCTAGCCTAAGATGCTTCATGAAATCACTTGTTAGGGTTGGAATTGGTGACTGGTTTAGTGACTAACTCGGGGATAGCATAGTTCTAGAGGCCAAAATCCGAGGCTAAGGCTTGAGATTGCGCAATGCACAGTTCAGGATGACCAAGGTCAAAGGATTACACAGTTGAGGGACTCAAGGGATCAGGCTAGAGGCTTGAGATTGCACAATGCGCAGTTTTAGAGGCCTAGATAGAGGAACTGCGCAGTTGAGGGACTCAAGGGCTCAAGTTGGAGGCTTGAGGCTTGAGACTGCGCAATTCTAAAGGCCTAGGTTGAGTGACTGCGCAATTGAGGAACCAAAGAGGTCATGCTTGAGACTTGAAGTTGCCCAATGCGCAGTTCAGACAGGAGAACAGGCTGGGAGATTGTGCAATTGAGGGGTTCAAGGCCTCAAGCTTGAGGCTTGAGTCTTGAATTTTCCCAATACGCAGTTCTCAAGGGAGGGAGGCCAAGTGATTGCGCAGTTACATAGTTCAAGAGTTCAAGGCTGAAGCTTGATGCTTGAGACTACGCAGTAAGAAGAGAAGGTTGATTGGAGGCAGGGATTGCATAGTTCTAGAGCTCAAGGACTGGGACTGAGCACTGGGACTGCAGTGCGCAGTTCCAAGAGGCAAGGTCAGGGCTTGAGGGTTGAGACTACGCAATGTGCAGTTCAGGAAAGCTAAGTGAAGTCAAGTTACTCGGGAACGAAATTTTCCGGGTAAGGCTAAGTGTGGGATCAGTGAGGCTCAAGAGAGCAGTGACAAACCTAGATCATGATCACACACTCAGAATAGTTGACGACACAACATTGATCACTCAAAAAACAAGAACAACATGATGCCCTCAATGCGACAACAATGCAACATACCTCTCCAAGCGCAACACAAGAGATACACTTTGCAATGGAAGTGACAACACTTGTGCGAAAATGCATGAAACTTTGGGAATGAATGTAAAACATGTCTACATGACTAGTAGGACTCATCAACAACAAAGTTACCCCGTCCCATGCCAAAAGACGACATTTGCCATATGAAGAGAAAAGTGTGAACGACACTTGCAATATGCGAACGACGGAAAACAACACATGCCAGAGCCAAGATAACATGAAAACGACACTAATTAAGATGAAAGCAAGCGAAGGCGACAATTGAAAACATGAAAGCGACACTCACGAAAGTGAAGCGCACGAAAGCAACAGTTTGGAAAACTCACTGAAACAAATGTACAATCACAACCAAAAGTGAGAGACTGTCAATGAAAGCACGCACTGACTATCGACATGGGTTGATCATCGCACAAGCACAATCTTGATGGACTGTGTTATGCATGTACAAGCTTACGTAAAAGAATGCACTCATGAACTTATTGCAGACTGAGCATGTGCAAACAGGTGACTTCGACACTTACAATTCAAGAAGGGTGCCCGTAGGCTTAACCGAGCGTCAACCGGCCAAGAAATGACTACAGAACGACCTATCGCAGGATCCATAGTAGGCTCCAAAATTCAAGTGTACGCAAAATTTTGGAGAGTGTTTGTCGCAGCGACAATACGCTGATAATTCATGAACAAAGTATTGAGGTGTTTCCAGGTTCCATTTCCTATTCACTGTGTTGAATAGCTACTATTTTAGTTATTGCAGAAGTTAGAAAAGAGATATATGATGTTGCACATTATTATAGTGTTGGGATGTGTTGAAATGGGCTGCGTTAATAAATATCAGTGAGATATTTTTGTTATGCATAATGGCATGTGAGGTTCCAGCTGTTGATTGAACTCTAAGTTTAACCCTTGTTATTTTATTCATTCCATCGTACTTGTAGAGTCAAAACAAACAACAAACTCACACCTACAGCAGCTTGCAAATTGAGTGATTGATAAAATTCTTGACCGAGGAAACAAACCAATAACTCAAAAAAACACAGTGACATTTGGAGAAACTTCTAGAGGGGAATCTTTCAGTGGTACAACTTGCTACAGGAGATTCATATCAGAGTATATTATCAGGCCCAGGTTTCCATCACTAGAGAAGGTCATGATTCAATGCCTTGAAGGGGCAGTTCCCAGGTTATTGTTTATTTTTCCACAACAACTTTCTCACTTTGAACAATTATGTCCTCAAATTAGTTACAACAGTGCATTGAAAATGAGCTTTGTCATTGCCTTGCAAAACCTGTGAGGTCAATAAGTACCATTATGATCGTGTATGAATGAGAGGGTTTTGTCACGGGCTGAGTTAATTTACACTATTGAATGAATTCCATAAAGTACTTCTGAGCTAGGGTTGTGAGCTAAGGTTGTTTGAGGTGCTTGTATCCTATTATATCTGTTGCCAGTATTTATATGTTGTGTATGGTTGAGAGGGCAATATGCACTGCTATCTGTAGTTGAATTTTATGTACGCCAGTAAGATGTCTTGCTAAACCTTGTATTGAGTCACATGTCCATTTCTGTCATAGAAGATATTGTCATAGATGATAGGCATATTTGAGGGAAGAAGTTGATGGGTATGCTCTGTAATAGTTCTGCTACGGTATGTCAAGTAGTTCTTATAGCCATGGTTATTGTCATTGTCATGTACTGTTAGAAGCATTATATCTTTGTTGTTGAACAATGAAGTATTTGAAACAGCTCATAAGCCAACACAACAGCACCTCAATGGACTATGATATACACCACAAAACCAAGCAGAACAGCAGACCTTTTTCAAGAGGGTTCCATGTAATTCTTCAACAAGAGCAGCCAAACGGTTTGTGGAAGGGACCAGAGATTAGAGACAAAATCTTTGTACTTGGGACAGATCTGAAATACTTGAGGGTTACAATGAAAGCCCTTCTCAAACTGGAAGAACTAGACTCACTCATTTCCAAGGTGGGCCAGTCAAAGGGGAAGAAGCTAGGATGGGCTCTAAAACCAGCCATGCTTGCCCTTATACAACACAAGCTCTTGGAGTACCCTAATCAAGGGATCAAACTTCCAGTTGCATCATGTCTCAGTAGCATCATGAGGCTGACCGCACCTATACCTCCCTACAAAATGATATTAAGAGGGGAGTTTTCAAATTGAATGTAGAGTCCTTTCAGGACTTGGATAACACTGTGGGTCCTACCTTTGGGAAAAAGCTCGAGATTTTAGAAGTTATGGCCATGCTCAAATCTTATGACATCATGTTTGATCTAGAGTGTGATGACCTAATTCTTCAAATGTTCCAATGGCTCTTCAACATTAAAAAAATCATCCTTACACGGTCAAAACACACATGCAATCCATTTTGTCTTCATGTATGGGAGGTCGTGATGCCATTTATAAAAAGTTGCAATCTAAGTTATTGGCCATTTGGAGAAAGGAATAAAAAGTCTCACCTGTTGCTCATGAACTAGCCAAAAGGTTGGTTGAACAAAACATAAAATTACTCAGAAGACAATTGATCAAACAAGAGTCACTGAAAATTTGTGGATCAAGCAGCAGGAATGAGTTAAAGAAGAAGGGTCTTTGCTTCATCTGCAAGGAACCTTGGGGGCCTAACTACTCATGTTTGAGTGAAACTGAGGAGATGATGGGCGTAAATCAGGAGGAGACTCCCTCTGACTTTCTGAATGAGAATTCTTCTCTTATAGTTGAGTCCATGGGTTCTTACGAGGATGCCTATGAGGAGCATGAACAGTCATGTGGAGTTGGCAACAACAAGCTAGATATGCATTTATGTTTGAGGGATGAGCGTGATGAGCAACAGATTATTCCCATGAGTGAAGAAGTCCAGGGAGGAGAAGTGAGGGAGATGAGTCACCAGTGATGATTCAGCATGAGCGACATATGGTGTAACGTGGGTCAGATCAAGAGGATGATATGCACAGTGTGCATGATTGGCCATTTCCAGAGAGCCAACTAGTGGCTCGTGTTAAGCCCATGATGGAGGATGAGCAGCCATCCTTTGGGCCAGCCATTGGCGAGGAGCAATTTTGCGGGAGGATGGTAGATTAGAGGAGCATGGAGTTTCCTATCAAACAAATGAGGATATTTTGGAGATGGTGGCGTATCCATCTTTAGGTCTACCCATTGATGATGTGCAAACAGATGTAGGGAAAACCAACAAAGCTGCAGCATTTTCAAAAGGAAGCCCTCTCCAAGAGTACATAGACAAGGCTTGTAGCACAGCTTGCCAACTTTTGCCCATTATAGAGAGAAGGGCAGGCTTTCTTGGACAGACTTGTCGATTGACGGGGCAAAGCCGCATGAGTTGAGCATGGACCAGCATCAACATAGTAGACTTGTTCCATACACAAGTGTCCATGCATTTGATTCTTCCCACTAGATGGATTAGCGGGAGATCAAGAGTTGCATTCCTATTGATGGAGTGTTATTTTTAGTCATGGGCATAGTGCAACAAAGGCCCTTAGATGTAAGGGTTACTGCATGTTTCAGTTGGCAATGGGATGTTGACCGGCATTTCATCAACATTACAATAGTGCTAGCCCAACATCAGCAGAGTGGGGTTGACCTCAGTCTATGCCAGGGATTGGATTAGAGAGAGGTGATGAGTTGGTATTCTATTGGTGGAGCAACATCTACGCCCAAAGACAGAGCACATTCAGAACCATGGGGTATAGGCGATGATGATTAGCCATGGTGGCTTTGGGATCCAAGTGGATCCATTGATGGCAGATAGAGTCAATGGCTTTGGGATTCAGGTGGATCCATTGATTGCTGGATAGAGTGCTCCAGTATTGAAGATTGTGCACCCGAATGAAGATTTTTTGGTATGCACCGACGTGTGTAAGGAAGGTTTAGGGGAATATGTATGCAGAATGGGCACGCGATGTGTTATGAGTCCAAGAAGTTTAAGGAACACGAAAAGAATTATGTTGCACATGATTTGGAATTGGAAGCTATAATTCATGCTCTTAAGATGTGGAGACATTATCTCATGGGCTGAATATTTGAGTTGCAAACCAATCGCTACAACTTGCTACATTTATTTGAACAGTTGAATTTGAATGCTCATCAAGTCAGATGGCTGGAGTTCTTAGCTAAATATCACTTTGAAATTAAATATATTAAAGGGAAGGAGAATAAGGTGGCAGATGCTCTCAACCAGAGAGTGCACTTGATGCTTGCTTTTGTAGTTATTGTGTGTAAAATAGATATAATGACCAAAATTTTGGAAGTTGGGAACTTAGATCAGTAGTATTTGGCCATTAAGAATAGTTTACAGTAGAAGGAAAAGCAGCCAAAATAATTAGATTATAAGCTTGGAGAAGATGGAGTTCTTCTTTATAAAGGTCGTATATCTGTGCCAAATGGGCGTGAAGTGAAGGAGTTGATTCTGAAAGAAATGTATAGGGCGCCCTATGTAAGACACCAAAATATCTAAAAAGCCATTACAACAGTCAAAAAGCAGTATTTTTGGTATTGGTTAAAGAACGATGTGACGAATTACATAGCGGGATGTTTAGAATGTCAAGGTTAAGGATGAGCACAAGCACCCAACAAGCTTGTTGCAGCCCATACTCATCCTAAAGTGGAAGTGGGATGTGATGTCAATGGATTTTATCACTAAATTACCCAAGACAGCAAAAGGGCATGATGCAATTATGTTGGTGGTTGATAAGCTTAGTAAAGCTACTCATTGATTTCAAACTTCTGTGATCCATATTGTTATTCAAAATGCCTTTTGGATTAATCACATTATTAGTTTTAGGTCAAAGATGTGATTAATACGAAAGACGTTCTGAATAAAACTACTCATTTTATTACGACGAAATCAACGTATAAAGTAGCTAGTATAGCTTATATTTTTATCAGGGAATTTTTCAGGCTACATGGTGTGCCTTGGGCAATTATTCGGATAGAGATTCCAAGTTTACAACTAATTTTTGGATAGGGTTATTTAAAGGGTTAGGCACTAATTTGAATTTTAGTACTACGTATCACCTAGAGTCTAATGGATAGGCTAAGCGTGTTAGCCAGGTGATTGAAGATATGTTGCGAATGTACATAATAGATAAGCCATCCAAATGGGAGGACTACCTACATTTGGTAGAGTTTGCATATAATAATCGATATGAAGCTTCATTAAAAATGAGCCCGTTTGAAGCATTATATGACAAGAGGTGTCATACTCCTGTGAGTTGGAGCAATCTAGTAGATAGAGTCCTGGTGGGACTAAAATTGCTAAGGATATGGAAGAGCAAATTACAAAAATTGGGCAAAATTTGAAAGTCGCACACGACAGGAAAAAAAAGCTATCTAGATAGGCATAAAATGCATCGGGAGTTTAAAATCGGGAATCATGTGTTTCTAAAAGTTAGAACGCAAAAGAGCTCAATAAAATTAGCAACACATTATTGTTGATTTCTGGTAGAATCGGATGTGCTCTAAGCCTCAAAATTTGCAAGGAGGCTTGGACACATGTATTCCACAATACCCAGAAATCGTTTTGGAAAATTCAACCCAAAGACAGTTTTATTAAAATAATTAATTATTTTTAATGGATGTCGAAGTCTAAACTTAGGAATTAAAATAATTAAAGGGTATTAATCAAACTGTGGGTGAAACTTCTAGAAGAAGACAAGGATCAAACCAAAATGATCTGAGCCATTGATTAGAATCTAATGTGGGTTGTTGGTTCTCAACGAAAAGATTATAAGAGGAGGCTTGATGGGCATTTGGAAATCACATTGGAGAGAGATCAAGAGATCAAATTTCTCAGAGAGGGCAGCGCATTAGTTGCTAGAGAATAGATTGAGGAGATTTCTTACAGTGAGGGGAGGGACAGTTTTGGTTGGAGAATTTCTTGATCCGGGAATACATTGCAGAGGAGGCAGAGAGAGATCTGAAAGAGGCAGTGTAGAGGCTCGTTGGGCAGCGTAGGTTGACGTAGAAGCAGCGCAAAGCCTAAGAGGAGATCCGTATTTTGCTGGAAGTCGAGTTTTGAAACCAGAAGCCGAGGTGTCAGACCGGGAGGATAGAAGTCGAAGTTCCAAAAGCAGAACGATCAACCAGAAGGAGTGATGCAGACCCCAAAAGAAGTGACGCATAACAGTGCAGCGATTGTACAAAAACTACGTAGAGGCTACTAGGGGCTAGCCATTCAGTGGTTGGATCGGCAGGATCGCCAGTGATAGTGTGAGGTATTTCTCACTAATCTTCTATCAATTAGATTCTCTGTATTGGATAGCCAGCAAGTCATCCAAAGATTGTATTCAGAAAACTAATGCTTAATAATACAAACCCTCAGTTGTCGCTATGACTTTCCCGCATTGGGATTTTCTGGGGGCATTTGTCCAAAAATAACGGTGTAATCTGTTGTCTATTTCTTTCCTGCTCAGTCTCTTGTTTCCACATATAGTTTTAATTGGTGAAGGCTGCAGTGTATTAGTTTCGGTATTTGTTGTAGGACGCAGTAAATAATTTATTCAGTAATTAACAAATAGAAGGAACTTAATCAATTCCTGCAGTAGAAATTTGGGTCTTCCAAATTTTCACATGGTATCAGAGGTGCCAGTGAAGCAAGAGAACAGAGCCGAGAGAGCCCAACGCTAAAGAGAAGGAGGGTCCAAGTGTAGGCAGCAAATCCAATTCCAAAAGGAATTGTGTAGTCCAAGCCAAGAAGACAAAATTTTCGAGGAAGACCTCTCTCTGAGTGAGTCAACAAAGAGGTAAGACTTCCAAATCGATGTTTTCCAGTGTCAAAGGGAGCAGCATAGAGGAGGTTATTGGTGTGACAGTTTTTTGCAGCAGCTGCTGGGGCAGAAAAACGTTAAAAGGAAGAAGAGAGAGACTTTTGAGGGAATTCTTCCTCAAAGGACTTCCAGCCAGGAACTCTGAATTCTCATTTGCTGAGCAATAGCAAGGAGCAGCAGATCTACTAACTCCAGTAGGAAGTGCATAGGCTAGCCCAGTAGCAGTGCAGAGGAGAAAGGAGGTAGTTTGGTAGAGATGGCAGCGAATGGGTTAAGAGATCAGGATCGATTGAAGGGTGCATCCAACTACATGATCTGGAAGGCAAGGATCTCATGCCTTACGGATGAGCACAATCTCAAAACCTATGTCAACAGTGTGGTAATTGTACCCGCGAATCCAGATCCGCTCAAGAAGTACAAGGCTGAAATGGTGAAGGCCAAATGATTGATCCTCGACAAAGTGAGAGATCACGTAGTGTGTCACATTGCCAACAAGGATACTGCTTCGCAGATGTGGAAAGCATCGGCCATGCTATATGAAGGATCTTCCGAGTAGCGGGAGATGTACTTGGAGAAGAAGATGAGATCCACGCAGATGCAAAAGGGGGAACGCATTGATCCGTTCGTAACAAAGCTTCAGGAAATCTGAGACTCGTTGGCAGCTGTGGGGTCAATACCTCAGCCTACAGTGATGGTGAGGCTACCCCTGAATTCGGTCTCAGAAGAATGGCAAGTGTTTGTCCAGAGCAGCCTAGGCAGAGAAAGATTGCTAGATTGGGAAGGGATGTGGGCCACTCTTCAACAATAAGAGATGAGGAGAGACTTGGTCAAGTGCAAACTTGATGGCAGCAACAGTAGTGGAACGAAGCCCAAGGAGGAGGAAGAGAATGCAGCCCTTGCATCTAAGGGGTAGCAGGAGCAGCGAAATAAGAAGAAAGATGTCTTGAAGATCAAGTGCTTCCGGTGTGGTAAACTTGGTCACTACGCTACGCAATGTCCTCTCAAGAAGAAGGACAAGGACGAGAAGCATGATCTAAAGGGTGCATCCGCAAAGATCGAGGAGGAGTTTGCCATGGTTGCCCAGATACCTCCAAGGGAGAGGTGGGGTGACCTACACTGTAGTTCGAAAGAACTACAGATGGGCAAGATCCTTGAAGAGTCCACCTCTTGGATCAATACCTTGCTACGGGAGCCTAGATCAGAAGTAGCAAGATGGACTAGTGTCAGTTCGTGCAAAGGAGTGTCGGAGTGACAGTTGCAGTACCTAGGAGTGCCAGAGACTGAGCAGTGTTGGCAGCAGTGCAGTTGGCACAGTACAGAGTCAGCAGCAATGCAGAGGCTTTAGAGGGTCAACACAGAGACTAGCAGCAGTTAGAACTCCAACAACAAATGCATCATATTGAACACCTGTTCAGTAATTTTGGATGCTTTTCCGTTGCTGATGCAATAGTAGCATCAGTTGGAGAAGGTTGCAATGCAGATGCAGTGTTGGCAGTGCCAGTGCCAGCATCAGCACAGATGCAAAAATTATGAGGGTTGTAGTGCAGATGTAGTGTTGGCAGTGGAAGTGCCAGCGTCATCACAGATACAGGAATTATGAGGGTTGCAGTGCAGATGCAATGTTGGCAGTGGAGGGGTCAGCAACAGTACAGATGCAGCGTTTGCGCAGTAGCTGGTGGGCAACAATGTCAAACATCAGCAACACAGAGAGAGATGTTACAGAGAAAGGTGGTGCTTCAGCAAATTACATTACCAGAGAATATTCCTCACTAAGAGGGAGTGCTGATTTTTGGTAGCATCAAATGTTCTCTAAGCCTCAAAATCTGCGAGGAGGCTTGGAAGCATGTATTCCACAATACCCAGAAATCCTTGTGGGAAATTCCATCAAGAGACAGATTTATTAAAATAGTTAATTATTTTTAATGGGTGCCTAAGTCTAAACTTAGGAAATTAAAATAATTGAATGGTATTAATCAAACTATGGGTGAAACTTCTAGATGAAGATGAGGATCAAGCCAAAATGATCTGAGCCATTGATTGGAATCTAATTTGGGTCGTTGGTTCTCAACAAGAAAATTATAAGAGGAGGCTTGATGGGCATTTGGACATCACATCGAAGAGAGATCAAGAGATCGAATTTCTCAGAGAGGGCAGCGCAACAGTTGCTAGAGAATCGATTGAGGAGATTTCTTGCAATGAGGGGCAGGGATAGTTCTGAATAGAGAACTTCCTGATCCAGGAATACATTACAGAGGAGGCAAAGAGACATCCGGAAGAGGCAATGCAGAGGCTATGTTGGACAGCGTGGAATGATGTAGAAGAAGCGCAGAGCCTGAGAGTAGATCTATTTTTTGCTTGACAAGTCGAGTTCTGAAGCCAGAGGCCGTGGTGACAGACCGGGAGGGCAGAAGTCAAAGTTCCAAAAGCAAAACAATTAGCCAGAAGGAATGACGCATGTTAGTTTTTGGTAACATTGTGTGTGCTCTAGCTATGAAAATTGGTGGAGAGACTAACGCAGATGAGTTCTAAAGAACCCAGAAATTGTTTGGTGAAATTCCACCCGGATAGTATTTTATTAAAATAGTTAATATTTTTAATGGGGTTCCTAAGTCTAAACTTAGGAAAATTAAAGTATTAATGGGTATTAATCAAAATATGGGTGAGAATGTTCTAGAAATCAGATCAAGTAAAGTTTTTAATCTTAGCCGTTGATTAGAGAATTAATCTCGGTCGTTGAAGTCTCAACAAGAAAAGTATAAGAAGTTCAAACTAAGTGATCATTATGCAACAGATGGGCAGGGATAGTTCAAGAATACTAGGTAGAGAGGCGGAGAGCCACTAGTGGAGGCAACACAGCACCTAGAGGGACTGACACTGGGCCAATCTGGGCCCACGCAGGCTTGACGCTGAACCTGGGAGAGCCAGCGTAGAGGAGAAGCTGCCCTCACACAAAAATATGGAATATTGTTGGGGAGTTGCCGAAACAGCCGGGAGAGGTTGACACAAAAGCTCCAGGAGGCAGAAGAGACAGCATAGGGCTGACGCAAATCCTGTAAGGCTGACGCAAGGCTTGCGTAGAGCCAGCACAAAGATAGTCATGGTTAGCCGGTTCTACTGTCGAATCAGTCGGAAATTGTCGGGCGAAGTGAGGTAATCTCACTCAATTCTCCGCCATTGTATTTTTCTCTGTAATTGGATTGTCGGGAGGGCATCCAGCATTGTATTCAGAACTACTGCTTAATAATATAAAACCTCAGAGTTGTTGCACTAGTTTTTCCCACATTGGATTTTTCCAAGGACTATTTTGTCCAAAAATAACGGTGTCCTATGTATCTTGTTCTTTGCTCAGTTTCTTGTTTCATGTAATCAAATTAAATTGGTGTAGGTTGTAGAAGTAATTTACTTCAGTACTATTCAGAAAATAACATGATAATGTATATTAAAATCAAGTAGGAGAAGTAAATTCAGTTTTGCTGCAGTAGGGGTTCCTTGAGTGTAGGAATTTTCAGATGGTATCGGAGCATTGATTTTGAAACAAGAAGAGCAGATCCAGTTCTGAGCAAAGAGGCCAATAGCTGCATTTGGCAGCAATTCGAATCCCCTTGAAGGGATTGCACGGTCCTTGTCGAGAAAGCAGAGATTCCAAGGAAATCTCCCTCTGAGAGAGTTAACAAAGAGGTACGATTTCTGGTTCGTGAGCTTGCAGAGGAAGAGGGAGTGACGCAGAGCCTCAGCACAGTCCTTGAAGGGTGCAGTTTCTACCGGGACAAAAATCCGTTGGAAAAGACTGAAGACACATAGAAGGGGAATTTTCTCCTCAGAGGACTTTTCTCACCAACAATTTGAATTTTTCACTTGCCTGGCAACAAACCAGTGTTGCACAGTGACTAGAGGAGTCAATTCAACAGTTTGGGTGAGATGGTATCACATGGGCTCAGAGATCAAGATATGTTGGAAGGAGCTTCCAACTATGTCATTTGGAAGACCAGAATATTCGTTGTTTTGGAGGAGTACGATCTCGAAACTTACATCAAGAGTGTTGTGTTTGTTCCCGCAAACAATGATCAGAAGAAGAAGTACAAGGCCAAGCATGCAAAGGTGAAGAGGTTCATACTCGATGAAGTTTGAGATCATGTGGTCTCACACTTGCAGGGCAAAGATACAGCGCGAGAAATGTGGGAAGCTTTGTCTTCATTGTATGAAGGCTCTTCCGAATAGTGGAAGATGTACTTAGAACAAAAGTTGCAGAAGATATTGATGCAGAAGGGAGAAGGGGTTAACTCCTATCTTCAACGTCTTCAAGACACCAAAGACCAGCGTGCTGCAGTGGGGTCTACTCCTTAGTCTACCGCGATGGTAAGGACGGCCTGGAATGATGTCTCGGATGAATGGCAAGTCTTCGTTCAAAGTATATTGGGCAGGGAAAGACTACCTTCATGGGAGGAGATGTGGGCAGCCCTTCAACAGGAAGAATTAAGGAGGGATCTGGTTAAGGTCAACCTCAATGGCAACAGTGGGAGTGGCACGAAGACCAAGGAGCAGGAGGAGAATGCAACTCTAGCATCAAAGGGACAGCAAAAGCAAAAGCAGAAGGAGGACATTTCGAAGGTGAAATGTTTCAGATTCAGCGATAAGGACCACTTTGCATCCCACGCATCTCCAATAGCGAAATGGGGCGATATAGAACTGTAGTCGGGAGGACTACATGTGGGCAGGATCCTTGAGGAACCCACCTCTTGGATCAGTTCCTTGCTACGGGAGCCTGAGATTCAGCAATAGCGAGATGGACTTAGTGTCGGATGATTGAGTGGGTTGGTTGGAGAGACAGATGCAGTAGCCTAAGACCAAAGACTGGTCAACGCAGAGTAAGGTTGGCAGCAGTGCAGATGGCACAGTGCAGAAGTCAACAGCAATGTAAAAGATCCAAAGGATCAGAGGCTAGTAGCAGTGAAACTCCAATATTCACATGGTATTATGCTGAACACAATTAGTTCAGTAATTTTGGGTGTTTTTCAGTTACTTCTCTTAGCAATTGAGTTACAGTACGGATGCAGTGTTAGCAGTGGCAGTGCTAGCAGCATAGCAGATGCAGCACTTGAGAGGGAGTTGTAGTACAGATGTAGCAGTAGCAGTGGCAGTGTCATGGGCAACAGTACAATAGCAGTAGCAGTATAGTGTTGGTGGCAGCGACAGTGCGGAAAGGAGATGCTTCAAAGACAGAACAGCATGCAGTTGGACATTGTTGCTAGAGCATATTCCTCACTAACAGGGAGTGTTAGTTTTTGATAGCATCGAGTGTGCTCTAGCCATGAAAATTGGTGGAGAGGCTAAGGCACATGAGTTCTAACCTAGAAATTGTTTGATGAAATTCCACTAGGATTGTATTTTAGTAAAATAATTAATATTTTTAATGGGGTTCCAAGTCTAAACTTAAGAAGATTAAAGTATTAATGGGTATTAATCAAAATAAGGGTCAAAATCTAAAAAGCAGAACAAGTTAAGTTTTTAATCTTAGTCGTTGATGAGAGACTTAATCTCGGTCGTTGAAGTCTCAACGAGAAAAGTACAAGAAGGAGGCTTGGGGTTCATTCAAAAAAACACGCCGAGAGAACGAATTTATCTAGAGTTCGAAATTTTTGGGGCTAGGAAGCTGAGAAGTTCGAACTCACTAATCATTCTGCAACAAAGGGGCAGGGATAGTTCGTGAATACTGGGCAGAGAGGCTTAGACTCACTAGTGGAGGCAGCACAACACCTAGAGCGACTGACGTTGGGCCAGTCTGGGCCCACACAGGCTTGACGTTGAGCTAGTCTAGGCCCACGCAGGCTTGACGCTGAACCAGGGAGAGCCAGCGCAGAGGAGAAGTTGCCCTCACTCAAAAATTTAGAATTTTGTCGGGGAGCTGCCGGAACAGCCGGGAAAGGTTGACGCAGAAGCTCCAGGAGGCAGAAGAGATAGTGCAGGGCTGACGCAAGGCCAACGCAGCGATAGTCAGGGTTAGCCAGTTGTGCTGTCAGATTAGCCGGAAACTACTGGGTGAAGTGAGGTAATCTCACTCAGTTCTCCACCATTATATTTTTCTCTGTAACTGGATTGCCTGGAGGGCATCCAGCATTGTATTCAGAACTATTGCTTAATAATATAAAACCCTCAGAGTTACTGCACCAGTTTTCCTGCATTGGGTTTTTCTAGAGACTATTTTGTCCAAAAATAACGGTGTCCTATGTATCTTGTTCTTTGCTCAATTTCTTGTTTCATGTAATCAAATTAAATTGTAGGTTGCAGAAGTAATTTACTTCAGTATTATTCAGAAAATAACTTGATAATGTATATTAAAATCAAGTGGGAGAAGTAAATTCAGTTTTGCTCCTTGAGTGTAGGAATTTTCACAACGCAGACCCCAGAAGCAGTTACGCAAAACAACGCAGTGATTGCGCAGAAACTGCGTAGAGGCTGCTAGGGGCTAGCCATTCAATGGTTGGATCAGCAGGATCGCCAGTGATAGTGTGAGGTATTTCTCACTATTTTTTTGTCAGTCAGATTCTCTGTATTGGATAGCCAACAAGGCATCCAAAGATTGTATTCAAAAAACTACTGCTTAATAATACAAATCCTCAGTTGTTGCACCAGTTTTCCCAGGGACATTTGTCCAAAAATAACGGTGTAATGAGTTGAGTATTTCTTTCTTGCTCAGTTTCTTGTTTTCGCATATAAATTTAATTGGTGAAGGTTGCAATGTATTAGTTTCGATATTTGTTGTAGGATGCAGTAAATAATTTGTTTAGTGATTAACAAATAGAAGGAACTTAATCAGTTGCTGCAGTAGAAATTTGGGTCTTTCAAATTTTCACAATTATTATGGCCCATTCAAGATTCTTGAGAGGATCAGTCTTGTGGCATTTAGGCTTGCACTGCCTCCATTCATGCATATTCTTGATGTATTCCATCTATCTCTGCTTAAAAAGTATATTTCCAGTATCAAAAACGTGATTAATTGGCATATGATTTAGGTGGAACTAGAAGGCGATTTTCAGGTCCAACCATTGCAGATTTTAGACAAGATGGTCAAGGTGCTCAGCAATTGAGTCGTCGTCATGGTAAAGGTACAATGAACCCTTCTCAGTCCTAATCAGGCTACATGGGAGCAGGAAGATGTAATGAGGGAGGAGAACCCTCATATTTTTTACTAATGTTTATATGTACATATATGTTGCACTGAGGACAATGTATAAAATAAGGGGGGAGGAATGTAATACCCCCTCCTAGTTTATGATGTAAATATATGTACTTGATATTAGGTTGGTGAGTCGGAGTCATTTTAGCATGACTGTGTGCCTATGTACATGTGTATATGGATTTGGGGCTCACTTAACCAAGGACATATATGTCATTTTGGCAAAGTGGTCGGAGGGCCAAGATTGTAAGTATTGTAAACATTGTACATATTTTTATATTAATAAAATAACGTGTTGATTTGAGGTAGCGTCGGATGTGCTCTAACCACGAAAATTGGTGGAGAGGCTAAGGCACATGAGATCTCCAATACCCAGAAAGGGTTTGGGCAGATTCTAAACAGTTTGGGAGATATTAAAATAATTGATAATTTTAGTGAAGTCCCTAAGTCTAAACTTAGGGAAAATAAAATATTAATGCGAATTAATATAAAATTGTGTTAGAATGGTCCAAAAGTCATGGAGCAAGCCAGATCTAATCTTAGTGATTGATTAGGGACTTAATCTCGGCTGTTGATTTGTCAACGAGAAAAGTATAAAAGGAGGCTTGAGGGTCACTTGGAGAACACACTGAGGGAGACCAATCGGTTCAATTTCTAGAGCGGGGTTAGCTGAGAAATTGAACCAGTGGTCTGGTGAGCAGTCAGGAGGCAGCAAGTACGGAACAGAGAGACAGGATCAACCACTAGAGATCAGCATTGACGCAGGAGAGGCAAACGCAAGGCATTTCAGGCAAACGCAGAGGCAGCAGGAGACTGTGCAGTCATTAACTGGGCTTGTGTGGGTGACACAGAGAGACCCATGGTTGACACAGTCAAGCAGGCGCTAACGTAGAGGGTCTGAGAGCCACGCAGAGGTCAGTCGGGCTGACATTGGGATTGGGAGAAGTGCTGGAGAATTTTTTCTCTTTGTGGGTAAGCCAATTTGGCACCCTATTGTATTGAAGAATTGTTGAATAATAAAAACCTACCTTGCTGCACCGGTTTCCCCACATTGTGTTTTTCCGGGGACTGTTGTCCAAAATTAATGTGTCAATGCATTGATTCTTGTGCATATGTTTGATTCTGTATCACAGTGTGATATCTACAGCAGTATTTATTTTAATGTTTATTGAAGTAATTTCATAAATAACTTATTGTGGAATAAGTAGGAAAAATAAATCAGTTGCTGCAGTGATAGAATTTTCACATGGTATCAGAGCGAGTAATAAGAGACAGATAGGGAAAATCAATGATGGGTCGATACCATGATGCAGAGGCATCCACGTTAGGGGTACTCACATAGATTTTCAGAAGATTGCACAAAACAAAGAGATTTTGATTTCTCTATGTTAGCTTCCAGGCTAGAAGAAGAAGTGACGTGTATGACTAGTGCTGCATCATCAAAAGGATGGTATATAGACAGTGGAGCCTCGTGGCATATGACGGGAATCAGGGAGTGTTTCTCAAAATATCGAGAAGAGAAGATGAACTTTCAGATCACCATGGAGAACAAGGCAAAGTGTACTCCAGTAGGGAAGGGCACCATAGTCTTTCAAACAGAATCGGGAGAACAATTCCGTGCTACAAATGCACTGCATACTAGGATTGGGGATGAACTTACTTTTTGTGTCACAACTACAAGGCAAGGGCTATGACGTCTACCTCATCAAGGAGAAGGTATACGTCAAACACTCAAGCTGCAAAAAGAAAGTGCAAATCGGGATCAAAAGTAATCAATTGTATAGATTACAACTAGAATCACCAATGTCAATTGTATAGATTACAACTAGAATCACCAATGGAACTAATAAGCAGTCATGGAGACAAGGACTTGAACGAACTATGGCACAGAAAAATGGGTCACTTGCACCATGGAACTCTGAGAATTCTCAGGAGCATTGTAACAGGAGTTTTGGATCTAAGTACGAAACGAGATGATGTATGCAGGGGATGTGCTCTAGGAAAGTATGGCAAGGCAGCATTTCCTAGGAGCAAACACAAGGTCGAGAGTATACTAGGATTGATACACTTAGATATCTGCGGACCTATGTCTGTCAAAGCTCCCAGTGGTGCCAAGTATTTCCTTACCTTTATTGATGACCACTCAAGGAAAACTTGGATTTACTTTCTAAAAACCAAGGATGAGGTTTTCTGTCAATTCAAGGAGTTCAAGGCTCTGGTGGAGAATTTGATTGGGAAGAAAATAAAAGTTTTGCGCTCAGATAATGGTGGAGAATATGTCGATAAGGACTTCACTGATTTTTGCGCTAAGGAGGGCATCAGAAGAGAGTGGATAACTCCCTACAATCCGGAGCAGAATGGGGTAGCAGAAAGAAAAAACAAGACTATTGTAGGAGCAGCTAGGCCCATGATGTATGATCAAGATATGCCAAAATTCCTGTGGGCGGAAGCATGCAACACAACAGTCTATGTTCAGAACAGGACTCCTTATCGAGCATTGGGCAAGATTACTCCAGAGAAAGTCTTCACGGGAAAGACACCTGAAGTCAGTCATTTCAGGGTATTTGGGAGTTTAGCATATTGTCGCATACCTGAAGAAAAGAGGAACAAGCTGGATCAGACTACGGAAAAGGGATATCTGGTGGGATATAGCGAGAACACTAAGGCATACAAAATCTATATTCCAGGGAGAAGGAAGGTAGCAGTACGACGAGATGTAAAGCTTATGGAGGACACATCTTTCAAAAGATCTCACGAGATGCCTTCCAAGGAATACTCGAAAGAGGTGTCGTTGGTTAAGCCTCTTCAACCAACAAAAGTAAAGAATTCTTCCTCAAAACATGAAGATTCTCAGGATGAGGAGGAGGAGCGAACAGAAGCACTAGCTGGCAAAGGAACAACTAGTAGGGAACTTCGTCAGATTCTGCGAGATGCAGAGGACTTCATCGGTGTGCCAAGAAACAATAAGAGGGAGTGAAAACAGCCAAATAGATATCAGGCATTAGTAGCTCGGGATGGAGAGCCTGCCAGTTTCAAAGAGGCAGCTCAACATCAGGTTTCGCTAGATGCGATGGTCGAGGAAATCAACTCCATAATGGTAAACGATGTCTGGGAGGTGGTGCCAAGGCCTCAAGACAGATCAGTGGTAGGTTCAAGATGGATCTACAAGATCAAATACGCTGCAGACGACAGTGTTGAGAAATACAAGGCCAGGTTTGTGGCTAAGGGGTATGCTCAAAAAGAAGGGATTGACTATGAGGAGACCTTCGCCACAGTAGCCAAGTATACATCTATTAGGGCCGTGATATCTCTTGCAGCCATGATGGGATGGGAGATCCATCACATGGATGTCAAAACAACATTTCTGGATGGGGTAATAGAAGAGGAGGTATACATTGAACAACCAGAGGGCTTTGAAACTCATGAGAAGAAGTCTCATGTATGCAGATTGAAGAAGGCCTTGAATGGGCTGAAACAGGCACCGAGAGCATGGTATGGTCAAATAGATGACTACTTCCAGAAGATGGGATTTGTCAAGAGTGACGTGGACCTGAATCTCTACTATCTGGTTGTAGAGAACAAGCCGCTAATCTTAGTATTGTACGTGGATGATCTCTTTCTGACAGGATCATCCAGAGTCATTGGAGACTGCAAGAAGAATCTAGCCACAGAATTTGATATGAAGGATTTGGGACGAATGCACTACTTCCTAGGGTTGGAAGTTTGGTAGCATAAGGAAGAAATCTTCCTTGGGCAAGGGAGGTATGCTACATAAATCCTGAAAAGATTCGGGATGGAGGATTGTAGACCTATGGCTACGCCAATGATCACCAACTTGAATAAGATAGATGCATCAGAAGACAAGGATGTCAATCCCACCCTATACAGGCAGCTCATAAGGTCCCTGATGTATCTGGTCAATACCAGGGCAAACATTTGCTACGCTGTAAACACCCTCAGTCAGTTCATGGAGGAACCAAAGAGGGCACACTAGGCAACAGCCAAACACGTTCTCAGGTATTTACAGGGAACAGTCGATTATGGGCCCTTGTACACTAAAAGTAAGGATATCAGTTTGAGTGGATTTACTGATGCAGATTGGGCAAGAAGTTCAGTGGATCAGAAAAGTACCTTTAGGTATTGTTTCAACATTGGGTCAGGAATGACCTCCTAGTGCAATAGGAAACAGAAGTCTATGGCTCTAAGCTCATTTGAGGCAGAATATATGGCAGCAACCACAGCTTCGTGTGAGGCCATATGGCTTAGAAAACTGCTAGTGAACCTGTTCAAAAAGAATATGGAGGCGATCAGGATCATGTGCGACAATCAAAGTTGCATCAAGCTCTCTGAGAATCCAATGTTTCATGATAGGTCGAAGTATATTGATATTCAATGTCACTTTGTCAGAGATTGTGTCCAATTAAGAGTTGTACAGTTGAGCTACACTCCTACAGGAGAACAGGTGGCAGACATCCTGAACAAGGCCCTTGGAAGGACAAAGTTTGACTACTTCGGGGAAAAGATGGGGACGATGAAGAACTCGTTTCACAAGCAGAAATGGGAGTGATAGCAACACGGATGCAAAAAGAGTTGCACTGCAGATGCAATGATGGGAGAAAGGACTAGTAGCAACACAGATACAGAGGGAGTTGTTGTATAGATGCAGCAGTGACAGTGACAGAGCCATGGGCAACAGTACAAGATGCAACAGTGCAGAGGATGATGGGCAATAGGACTAGCATCAACACAGGGACCGATGCTGGATGATCAGGGTGATGCTCAGTGAGGAGTATTGCTAGAGCACAGTCCTCGCTAAGAAGGAGTGTTGATTTCAGGTAGCATCGGATATGCTCTAGCCATGAAAATTGGTGGAGAGGCTAAGGCACATGAAATGTCCAATACTCAGAAAGGGTTTGGGCAGATTCTAAACAATTTGCGAGATATAATTAATATTTTTAATGAAGTCCCTAAGTCTAAACTTAAGGAAAATAAAATATTAATGTGAATTAATATAAAACTGTGTTAGAATGGTCCAAAAGTCATGGATCAAGCCAGATCTAATCTTAGCCATTGATTTGGGACATAATCTCGATCGTTGATTTGTCAACGAGAAAAGTATAAGAGGAGGATTGAGGGTCACTTGGAGAACACAATGAGGGAGACTAGTCAGTTCAATTTCTGGAGCGGGGTTAGCTGAGAAATTGAACCAGTGGCCTGGTGAGCAGTCAGGAGGCAGCAAGCGCGGGACAAAGAAACGGGATCAGCTGCTAGAGATCAACGCTGAGGCAGGAGAGGTAGCAGGAGACTATGTAGTCATTAACTAGGCCTGCGTGTGTAACGCAGAGAGGCCCACTGTTGACGCAGTCAAGCAAGAGTTGATGCAGAGGGTCTGAGAGCCACACAGAGGTCAACCGGGTTGATGCTAGGATTGGGAGAAGTGCTAGAGAATTTTTTCTCTTTGTGGGTAAGCCAGTTTGGCACCCTGTTGTACTGAAGAATTGTTGAATAATAAAAACCTCCCTAGCTGCATCGGCTTTCCCACATTGGGTTTTTCTGGGGACCGTTGTCCAAAATAACCGTGTCAATGTGTTGATTCTTGCGCATATGTTTGTTTCTGTATTATGGTGTGATATCTGCATTAGTATTTATTTTAATGTTTATTGAAGTAATTTCATAAATAACTTATTGGGGAATAAGTAGGAAAAATAAATCAGTTACTGCAATGATAGAATTTTCATAGTTGGTTGCAGAACCCACTCGACGAAAAAGAGTGAGGCAATGCAACTCCATGGTGATAAGTAACGAGTATTGAGTTTGGTGTTGGGGAAAAGGATGCTTGGGGGCCCCCGTGGCTTCAAGGAGGTGACGCATGGCGAAGAGGGGCCATGCATTATAAAAGGTATTCAGAAGACCATTATGGGGATCATTATCATTGTCACTATAATCATTATCATTCACCATTCATCAACATCCATTCCTACAGTTAATCACTCCATTTCATTCCATCACCATGTTCAATATTCAGCATCTATTCCATGGCATGAGATGGGCAGTGAATTTCGGTTATGAGCCAGTTGGTGAACCTAGTGTGGAGTTGTGAGTCTGACTAGGGATTTTTAATTGGTGAGTCCTGTGATTAGACTCTGAAACCAACTGGAGTTCTGGTGACCCCGGTTTGTAGCAACCAGCTAGTGAGCCCTATGCTTGGGTTCTAGAAGTGGTCGAGAGTTGTTTTGTTTCTGGTGACCAGTTGGTGAGCCCTGGAGGGTGGGCATCACATAGGGAATGGCAAAGCCTAGTGAAGGGTGTGCTACTTGGATTCGAGAACTGACTGGGAGTTGAATTGGTTATGGCCTAGAAGGGTGCCTGGAAGCCTTGGAAGTAGCTCGAGCTCCTTGAGCCCTGTGCTGAGAAGTTTTTGGTTGGTCGTAAGACGCCTTTGAAGGTGAGCAATGCTGAGGGACTAGCATTCCCAAGGAAGGGTGTGCAGCTTAGGCCAGGTTCAGGGAAGCAGAAAGCAGTGGTTGGAGTCGTGACTATCAAGTGGTGCCTTGGCCATGTATACGCAGTTATTATTGGTTACAGTTGCCTATGGAGTTGCAGCCCCGGCTCGGGGGTGACCCGTGGTTAAGATTTATGAACCACGAGGTCTATGGTTAGGTGAAACAAGGAAAGCTCGCAGCAAGTTGCTTCATTTTATGAAGATAAGTATTCCTATTTTTTACTGCATTGATTTATATATTTATGATATTCATACTTGAGATTGTAACTGTTTGTGAATATATGTTTGAAACCCTAGCTATAAATGAAATGCTTAACTAATGTTAATTAGAAAATTTATATTGGAATCATAGTTTTTTGGGTTATATGCTTTGCTATAACATATTGCAATCGTTATTAACATTATTCTCCTGTGAAATTATGTGCTTAAATGACTATTAATTATTTATGTAACACGCCCCCTTACCACCTTAACCCAAGGAGGTGGTCACTGTGATGACCCAACCTCCAAAGTTCAATTATGGAAATGGGGTCATATAATTTCGAACTTTTTCAAACTCTTCAAAACCCAAAACAGACGACACAATCATTTTCGTCTCGTTAAGACAATTCTAGCGATATAAAATTTTACCTCAAATGGATTATAGAATCAAAATTTATTGCTCCTCAAAGTTCTCAATCAATGAACCCACAGAACCTTACCTTAACTTAACACGTGATGCCACGTGGCGTTCTACCCTCAACCAATGCCATTGCAGTGGCATGTTGGCGTCACATGCAACCTCACTGCCATGGACGAATACGCAACATATATATATATATTCCACCTTATCCATTTGATGGCTCTTCGCCCACAGAAAGATCAAGGGTTGACATCAAATGTGAACCCCCCCTCTACCACATCAAGGGGGGTCGGTGTTCCTGATTCTAAAGCGTGGTTCTGCCTTCTGCATCTGACAGTCCTCATTCCCCTCGAACATAAAATGAAGTTTGTCAAGTGTTGACCCCCCCCTTCCCCACTAACATCACCGAGGGTCCCCATTCCTCTACAGTCATCCATTCATAGGCCCATCGCAACCATTGATCGCTGCCACACCAAGGTTCTAACCCTTAGTCCTAACACCTGGCCATATGGCCCCTTAAGGCTTGAGCGCCATTTCCCAAGGTCTTGGCAATTTACAACTTTACTTCTAAGTCCCGACTTGTCTGGCCTGGTTGATTACTCTGACCCCCGACTTGTAGGTCGCCCCGACCTACTCAACCACAACTCATAGTTGAGTGCTAGCTTTCGGGCTAGTTAGCACGACCCCCAACCTCCGACTTGACCGATCTTCTAACTAACGGCTCTGCCCAACTAAGATAACGAAGTCATCTTGCTTCAGACCCTGGCTAGGTCAACCCCAAACTATCGCCTAGGGTCAGTCCACCTGGTACTTGGGCCAATAAGCCGAGTGTGATTTTCATCCCGTCTTTCTAGCCGACTAACCAACCCCGTGTTGATTATTGGTAGCATTGTATTTGCTCTAAGCCTCAAAATTTATAGGGAAATTTGAAGCTAGGACACATGTATTCCAAAATACCCAGAAATTGTTTTGGGAAATTCCACCCAGAGACAGTTTTATTAAAATAATTAATTATTTTTAATGGATGCCTAATTCTAAACTTAAGAAATTAAAATAATTAAAGGGTATTAATAAAACTAGGTGTGAATCTTCTAGAAAAAGACGGAGATCAAGTCAATATGATCTGAGCCATTTATTAGAATTTAATCTTGGTCGTTGATGATTCAACAAGAAGATTATAAGGACTTCGATGGGCATTTGAAAGACACACCAGGCAGATACTCAGGTGCCCAAGTAGATCGATTTTCTCACTGGCTGAAGTTTGGCAAGAGGGAATCAAATCAAAGGGTGAGTTGCAGGTGATAGAGAGAGGGTATCAGCAATAGTCAAGAGTGCAGAAAACAGTAGGAAGAGGCATTGCAAAAGAGGGGTGCAGATCACTAGCGCAGAGGCAATGACGCATGGACAATGCAGTCATTGCGCAGAGGGTGATGCGGTGTGGCTAGCGTGAGGGCAGCAGGCCCTCTCGGGTGTCAGAAATTCGTTGTGGAGTGGAGAAACTCATTTGTAAAAATTATCTCAGTGATTCTTCTTCTATTCTATTATTCGTAGATTTACATGAGATTTTGTTGAAGAATAATAAAAGAAACCCTCATCTGTTGCACCGGTTTTCCCACATTGGGTTTTTTCGAGGACAATTGTCCAAAAATATTTGTGTTCATGTGTTATTGTTGTGCTAGTATTTTCATTACATTTATTTTCCACAGTAATTAATTTGTGAAGACTGCAATGTATGTGTTTTGATATTTGTCGTAGACAACTACAAATAATTTGTTTCGGTAAATTAACAAATAGAAGAAATATTATCAGTTGTTGCAGTAGGATTTGGAATTTCCAGATTTTCACATGGTATCAGAGCATAGACAGGAGGCAGGAGAGATCTAGTGCAAAAGAAAAAGGAGCAGTGTAGCACTGCATAAGCAGCTGCTCGAAGTCCCCAGAAGGTTGCACAGTCCTTGGGCCAGGCAGGTAAGATTTCAAGGGAGAGTTAATTCTCTGAGTGAGTCAGCAAAGAATCACTCTCTAGATCAAAGGGTCGTCAGAGGCAGAGGAAGCAGTTGTGGTTCTTTTGCAGAGCAGATCTCCAACTAAAACGCATTTTCTTGCAGTAGTAAGTATAGCACTGAGAAGGAGAATAGCACAGAACAACATAGATAGTCAAGATGTATTATCTTCCATACTGGAAGAAGAATTTCCATGTTTGTCAAATTCAGCATCAACAAGTGTTTGGTATATTGATAGTGTGGCTTCAGCTCACATGACTGGAGTACGAGTTCTTCTCTAGCTATCAAGAAGAGCAAATGGACTTCTAGATCACTATGGAAACAGAACGAAGTGTACTCCAGTAGGGAGAGGCACCATAGTGTTTTAGACGGAAGCAGGAAACAGCATAAGAGCCACTAATGTGCTGCATGTGTCGGGGTTAGGAATGAATCTGATTTCAGTGTCCCAATTACAGAACAAGGAATACGATGTATACTTCATTAGAAGGATGGTGTATGTCAAACATCCCAGCTGGAAGAAGATGAGACAAACTGAAGCTTGAAGCAACAAATAGTATAGATTGCATTTTGAATCTCCAAAGGCACTGATAGGCAGTAATCATAATGGTGAAAAGTAACTGAATGAACTATGGCACAGGCAAATGGGACACTTACACCATGGAGCACTGAGGATGCTCAAAGAGACTGTTACAAGACTTCCAATCCTCAGTATTGAGCATGATGATGTATGCAGAGGATGTGTACTAGGGAAATACGCTAGAAGCATGTTGGGATTGATACACTCAGATATTCGATGTCCATGAAAGCTCTTAGCGATGGCGAGTACTTTGTCACCTTTATTGATGATCACTCTAGAAAAACCTGGATCTATTTCTTAAAGACCAAGGATGAGGTCTTTGATCGATTTAGAGAGTTTAAGGCTCTCGTAGAAAAAATGACAAGAAAAAGATAAAGGTATTGTGTTGAGATAATGGTGGAGAATATACGGATAAAAACTTCACAGATTTTTGGGCAAAGGAGGGCATCAAAAGAGAGTGGACCACTCCATACAATCCACAACAAAATGGAGTAGCGGAGCTTAAGAATAGAACAATCGTTAGGGCAGCAAAGGCTATGTTATATGACCAGGACTTTCCTAGATTTTTATGGGTAGAGGCATGCAACACAACGGTGTATATCTAGAATAGAACTCCTCACAGAGCATTGGGGAAGAAAACACCTCAAGGAGTCTTCATAGGGAAAAAGTCAGGGGTGAGTCATCTTAGGATATTCAGAAGTGTGGCATATTGTCACATTCTAGACGAAAAGCATAATAAGCTAGATTAGAGTGCAGAATAGGGGTACCTCGTAGGGTATATTGAGACCTGAAAAGCATACAGAATCTACATTCCAAGCAACGGGAAAATTGTAGTAAGACAAGATGCAAATTTCATGGAAGATAGAGCTTTCATGAAATCTCGAGAGATGCCAGCAGAAGATCAGTCAGCAGATGTTCCATTAGTCCAACAACAGCACAGATGCAACATTTGCGCAATAGTTGGTGGACAGTGATGTCAGACATCGGCAGCACAGAAGGAGATGATACAGAGTTAGGGTGATGCTTCAGCAAGTTGCATTACTAGAGCCCATTCCTCGCTAAGAGGGAGTGTTGATTTTTGATAGCATAGGATGTGCTATAAGACTCAAAATTTACAAGGAAGTTATGACACATGTATTCCAGAATACTCAGAAATTGTTTTGGGAAATTCCACCAAGAGACAATTTTATTAAAATAATTAATTATTTTTACTGGATGCCTAAAGTCTAAACTTAGGAAATTAAAATAATTAAAAGGTATTAATAAAACTAGGTGTGAATCTTCTAGAAAAAGATGGAGATCGAGTCAATATGATCTGAGCCATTGATTAGAATTTAATCCGAGTCGTTGATGATTCAACAAGAAGATTATAAGGACTTCGATGGGCATTTGAAAGACACACCAGGCAGATACTCAGTTGCCCAAGTAGATCGATTTTCCTACTAGCTAAAGTTCGGGGAGAGGAAATCGAATCAAAGGATGAGTTGCAACTTGCAAGTGATAGAGAGAGGGTATCAGCGATAGTCGAGAGTGCAGAAAACGGCAGGAAGAGGCAGCGCAAAAGAGGGATGCAAATCACCAACGTAGAGGCAGTGATGCAGGGACAGCGTAGTCACTATGCAGAGGGTGACATAGTGTGGCTAGCGTTTGGGCAGCAGGCCCTCTCAAGTGTCAGAAATTCGTTGTGGAGTGGAGAAACTTGTTTGTAAAAATTCTCTTAGTGATTCTTCTTCTATTCTGTTATCCGTAGATTGTATATGAGATTTTGCTAAAGAATAATAAAAGAAACCCTCATCTGCTACACCGATTTTCCCACATTGGGTTTTTCCTGGGAAAATTGTCCAAAATAATTGTGTTAATGTGTTATTGTTGTGCTAGATTTTCCTTACATTTATTTTCCGCAGTAATTAATTTGTGAAGACTGCAGTGTATGTATTTCGATATTTGTCGTAGACAACTGCAAATAATTTGTTTCAGTAAATTAACAAATAGAAGGAATATTATCAGTTGTTGCACTAGGATTTGTAACTTCCAGATTTTCACACCCCCAACCATGCAGGTCCCACCAATGAGTTCTTGGCCGGTTTTGCAAGCTTTTATGTTTAAGAAGATTTTTTGAATCTCTTCCTAACTTTACACAGGCTTGAATCCTTTTGTCTCTTCAGTCACCACAACTCCCAGCGCACCAAGGCCACAAAAGCCATTAAGCATTATGTCAACAAAATGCATGCGCCAATGTAACAGGTTGTGTCCAAAGCCTCTAATGCTCCTCTCCAGCGTTTAGCAAAGGATGAAGCCCTTCAACGCTATATATATATATATATATATATTGAGCCTTCTAAGGCCTCAACTCGACCTAGCATTACATGCATATTTATAACAATACAAAAGAGAGCTATCTCTCCTGAGCTTTCTCGGCCATAAGACCATATACTTATCTCTTGACATAACAGGACCAGGCAGGGCCAGTGGATGACGACCCCACTAGTCGACTTACCTCGACTAGATAAGATCAGTTGAATGACTCAATCCAATAAACTTACCTTGACTGGATAAGAACAGTCAAATCAAATCGACCCAATCGACTTACCTTGACTAGACAATTGAATACCTCGACCAATTGACTACCTCGACCCCAAACTAGTCGACTACTTCGACTAGACAGTGCTTGATAATTGATTCACGTCAATGCAGACAATTGATTAAATCAATAGAGAAGGTCTACCTATCCATGCTCAAGCCATTTAAACCATTATTCAAGCTCAAGATGATTTACATGCACAGTCCCATCCCTTAGGAAGAATTCAAGGAACCATCAGCACATATTTATACAAAGAATCATATCCTTTTTGGTGTTATGGGTAATTTAGCAACACAGTGATCAGCATGTATTATTCAATTCAAGGATGCATATGCAAACATGAATATATCATCCCTTCTGGGAATAACCATTCCTCAACAATTACAAAGCATTTAACATCCTTCATTCATATAGGACTCAAAATTCCTCATTAATAACATGGGCAATAAACCAACATATTTAACATATGCATGACATTCAAAAGTACAGGGGTTTAAGTAAATGCTTATCTTTATGAAATAAGTCTGGAAACTGAGATTGGGACTTCAACTCTACACCCAACTTGAGGCAAGTTGCAGCCAAGCCTCTTGCAACTGTCAGCCCCGAGCCGGATTCCAGAGCTTGGGGAGGAGTGCTCAATGAAGTAGTAACAATGCTTCCAGCCAAAACAAGGCCTTCAAAGGTTGCACCACCTTTACCCACCAACTAAGTTACCAAAAACGCCTGAAGAATTTGCCAAAAACGCGATCCCCGTTTCCGATACAGAAATGAATACAATTCTTGTCTGAAATGTTGTAAAAACGTCTTTGTGCCATTTCAAAAAATCAAAAACTTTAGATTTGGAATTGGATAGGTTTCCAAGGGATTTAAAAAATTTTGGATCTATTTCCAGAAATCAGGAAATGGATCCACGAAATTCGTGATCTGAATCCACCCTTAAAATGTTAAAAAGTGTGAAAATTTGTATAGCATAAATAAATAATAAAAATGAAGAAATCAGATTTGCAAATAAACTCACTATAAACATAATCTCATCAACAACACTCCATATATTTATCAAGGATTCTTACTAAGAAAAAGGTAGATGTTCAAAAATGCAAACAAAAGGGTTTGATGAATGTCTTCGTAAAGAGATTTATTTGAGCGATTAATTTTCAGTTTGGTTAAGGTTTTGTTATTTGTCATTGATATTGCTCTTGATTTCATAAATCCCTCTATTATAAGAAATCTTCTCTAGCCAATCTTTTGCCTGCATATAGTCAAGAGACCAGGTTGACGTTGAGAAGATTGAAATGTTCAAATATGTCTTGACGAAATATCCCAATTATCCCATGGGCTTTTTAATTGCCATGCAAGGAAGATAGATATCATTTGCCATGCATGACACATTAGGAGTTGGACTCGAAAGCAGAAAGGATGTAGAATTTTTTATTACATTACTAATGATGGTGATAATATGTTGAATGTTATAATAATCACTAATGATGATGACAATGTTTTTGCTAAATTGATGATGATGATTTGTTTATGTTGAATTCATGACGATGATTATGTATTTTTAGATATAGATTCTAGATATTAAAAGATGAATGGTAATATATATATATATATAGATAGATAGATATGCATGTCGTTTCCTTGTCGTATCGTACCCTGATTTTTTGAAAACTTGTCGTATCTGTATCCGTTCCCATATCCATTTCAGTGCAACTTATCCCACCAGTTGTTTAGAAGTCAAATACAATGATCAGGGAACCCCTTCCCTCAGGCTTTCTCAACGAATACCAGTTGTTATACCTTTGAGCTTTAATTTCAGTCAATATCAATTCAAAGGTTCCTTACAGCACATGGAGTCACAACTCAACACCAAGGGAAGAGTTACTTTAAAATGTGGGAAGGTTCTTTAGACCTTGGGCATGCCACTCACAGTGGTTTCATCCCCCTCAAGTCAAGCCATTGCTCTATAAATTCTTTTATCTCAGCCAGCAAACCACACAGAATGGTTTCATCAACTACATTGGTATAGGGCGAACTCTCTCTATCCAAATGAATTTCCCCTCCATTCCAGAAAAGAAGCCAACCGCCCCTCTTTTCCATCATCCATCTCTTAAATAGTTATCTTCTTATGCCTTCCAATTTCCGATGCTAGCCCTTTCTGGGTGCGTGGAGTCGTGACATTTTCTAGGTGCGTAGAAATGCTTGCCTCTTTTGTTGTGCCCAGAGGCCATTATTTCTCTTCATTAATTCGTCCCACTAGATGCTATGCATACCATTTCTAATTGCGTGGGCGCACCCTCTCTGTTGCCTCTGTTAGTCTACCATCGCAACCATACTTCCATTTAATTTTGATTCTCTCTTGCAGATTTTTCCAGAGAGTTAGTATGGTTCCCAACCATTCCTTTTTCAATCAAATTTATTGTGCAACTAGTTCATTAAAGCACACAATCTAGCAATAATATCAACTAGGTCTCCTCAAGCAAATCTCCATCCTAAACTCTAGAATCTGAGTCTCAATTTCTTAGTCATTTTAATTTACGGCTACATACTTACAATGAATTATTTTTCAATGCTTACAAGGAGAACTAACCCACATAAAATTTCACAATTTATGTATTCCACTATACCATTAGGTATTATGGAGTATAATGGTTTATATATTTATGTTAATGTTGCATTTCTGCATTTTGAACATATTGCATTCTCCTATCATTCGTTACATGTCTCGTTCTTGCGTTCAATTAAGTGGTGTAGTTCTAGTAGCATTGCCCAGCAGTTGGTTGGGGACATCACATGTCATGCCCTTTTATAGCTCCAAATGCTCCATCAAAGCAAAGTCAAGGCTAAAAATGTCTCAAAGCATCATGACCATCCATTTGAGGGAAATCCTCAAATCATGCATCAAAGCAACTCCAAAGGTCCAAACTCCAAAATCTAGTTGTGGGTGCCACACGCCATGTCCACAGGTGTCAATTGAGCAATGTAGTGCCTCCTCTCTCCAACGTTACGGCTCTATCATGTGTAACATGCCCTCCTCAATCATCTTAAGGATGACCATCCTCATCTAGACTCGGATCATAGCATGCCCATCAAGTAGTGTCAAGGCTAGCCTAGGGGCATGCTAGGTCCACTAGCACATCATCAAGAATCCTCCATGCCAAGCAAGAGAAGCCCAATGTTCTAGATTCTGGTGGTGCTCGGGGAAGTATATCAACTGCTCAAGTCATCAAAGGGCCCAACGTTCTACCAAAAGTGTGCAACGCTACATCTACTAAGTCATCATACTCTCTGGAATGTAATATATGGCCTACGCATCATGTGGAGTAGGGTGCCCTCAAGGCCCTTATTGCTCTAGACCACCTAGTGAAACTAATTCAAACTTGAGTGAAAGCAACCATTCATTAGAGGCTATGACCATAAATACATTTAAGTGGACCATACTTGAGTGTCAGGGTATATATATACTTCAAACTAAGATGGCCTTCAAATATCTAAGTAGACCAAGTCTTTTAAAGGTGTTCCCTACCTTTGTAGGGTTGGCTAAGTAGTCAACCCTATTAGGTGCTCTCAGCCCCCAAGGGAAGGTAGCATTTCCAAGGTTGACCCTTCAATCAATAGGTGTTAGTGTGAGTGGCAATGGAGGGAAAGGACTTCATGGCCAAGTGCCATGGTTGGGGGACCAACTAATAGGAGTCCACATGCCAAGTGTCTAGATGTAATGGAGGGAGCAATCATGGATGCGTGAGTTTTACTGCTCGACCTGCTTTTTCCACCCATTTGGTGCACCTTTTAGTTCTTTTTGATAATGTTTTGTATTTTGGTGCATAGCTCAATGATCAAAGTTTTCTCTTTATGATAAAGCATTTAATTTACCCTTAAGATGAAGCAATTTATCGCTCATCATGGTTGGGACATGCAAGGGTTCCTTTTAATGAGATGGTGCATCAAGTGATGGCACATCAAGTGCTCAAGAACTGGGTGATGGCTACTAAGGAGGGTAGGGCTCATGCTAGGCTTTTTCCCACACACTAACTTATTTCCCAGCCATTTTTTTCATTTTGATTTTCTTTCATTGTGGCCATATTATGCTTTTCCATTCTTTTAGCTGCATCAACTTCCAAGGCAATGTTTTCAGCCCTACTCAAAGATGTAGATGATGCAGTGCCAAATACCAATGAACCAATGAAAAGTTGGACCCGAAGAATGGAGATGGTGATCAAGGGCTTATGATGTGATATGGAAACTATTAAGAATAATAAATGGAGAATGAAAACGTTATTTCAAGCTAGGTCTTCCAAGTAATGCCCCTCCTATAACCCTAAGGCCTTAGGGTAGGTCCCACTAGACAAGGGCTAAACATTAACCCCCTTGGTAAGGTGAGAGAAGAAATTTACAATCATGATCATTCAATCATCTAGATTACCCATTTATCCATACTAAATGCCCAAAACATTAAGTAAAAGCACCCGATTGCAAAATGATCAAAGTACCTATTGAGTGGAAGCCCACCTTCAGTGAAATGTAGTTACTAATGGAGATGATGGAGGAGCTAGCATATCATAATCATCAAGTTAATTTGTAGGGTCGCTGGCTAGCTAGCTATCCAAAAAAGAGAAAAGTTTTCTCCTAGGGGGTACCCATTTTGGTGGGTAAGAATCTATTCAATTTTCTTTCTTTTGACCTCGGATGCTAGGAGTATCCCTCGCTCGTACATCCCTCCTAGGATCATACAATCAAACCCACTGTTAGTTCCAAGAGACTTCCACAATGAGCCATTGCCCAGTTCACCTCTCTCACCATCAGTCAAACTCAGGAACCCTTGACATCTTTACCTCCATTGCCAAGTCTTCCTATCTCATTCATTCTTTCTTAGCAAGCTATTGATTATTTTGTATCATGCCATGGTATTTTAGATGCATGTCATGGCAGCACTGCCACTTATTTTCTTCTTTCATGTTATTTTCAGCATTTTCCAGGAGCTGCACTTGCACTCGCACATTGTGTCCATACTAATTGTACTCTTCTTCTGTCTAATAGACCAACTTTTGTAGTCCTTTGTTGGACATTAATAAAATGATCTTATCTTATCTTGGATCTCATTCCATTTGTCACATACACCAAGTAAAAAAATATGCAAGTATTGACAAACTTCAAACAGCTTTTATGCAATATCTTCTAACTATACCTGAGGCGTCCAAAAAAATCTGAAATAAAAGCAAACCCTGGAACTCTCAACTTGATAACAAACATGATCAAAGTAGCTACCTCATGTAAGCTCAATTAGTTATTCATAGACTCATTCAATGCACTGACATAATGCTTCAAAGATAACAATGACAACCTTCCAATGAGGGGATACAATCTTCAGCATTTCTTAACATACCTCAACACTGCCACTAGATGATGACAAAGTAGAGGCTATCTTTGCTTCTCCTAAAGAAGCAACTAATTTAACAGCTCCAATGATGCCCATACGCCTGTACCTTGGATCTGGGTTTGAAATCTGTTATAAATGCCATAATCACGAAAGATAACATGTCATGTGAATATAATCAGGAATAACAAAGGTACCAACTAAAGCACCTGACACACTTGTGCATCTACACTTGTAAAATTGCATTAGTATCCCCATCTGATGCAAAACCATCTCATGCTTGACCTGAGTATAATAATGCCATTCATTTTTTTGCTTCTAATTCTATCAGTTGAGAAGAATGTATCTTCAATATTTACATACACAAACCAATACACGAGTAATTCAGAAATTCTTTAGCTATTCCATAACATGAAATTTCCAGAGACCAAAAATGCTTGACCTGTGTATAATAAATGCCATTCATTTTTTTTGCTTCTAGTTCTACCAGATGAGAAGAATGTATCTTCAAGGTTTATATATGCAGATCAATACTTGAGTAGTTTGGAAATTCTTTAGTTATTCCATTAAATCAAATTTCCAAAGACCAAAAAAGTTCAAGCACTCATATATAATATAAGTACAAAGATGTAGTATACTGCTACAATCTTACCTGCTTACGAACAACCATCAGCAACTCATTTGCAATGGATGAGCTACAAGAATTGGTTGTAGACCAAACTGTTATAGCAAGTTGGCTGAAAATCCTATATACCTGCAGCAAACATCAAGTCTGAGCATGTATCCCTTCTCATTTTGTAGAGATCTATTTAGAATCAGGCTAAGAATCAGGCCTGCAAGACCTTATGTAGTTGTTCATCTTGAAATCCTTCCAGATAATCCAAAATACCTGTCCATGCTCAAGAAGAATACATCAGAAGGAGTTCCTAAAAATTCAACCAAAACAAACTCCTATCATAATTTTTAAAGCCTAGCTAGGCAACAGAAATTCTCCATGCTTCATACAGAGAGATCAACACTGCCCTATCAAAAAATGGACCTCTCTAGAATCTATGGTATGAGTTCCTAGGCTTGGGATAGGGACCAGTTATATAAGAAGAAACAGGAACAAGCTCTCGAGAATGTTTTGTTGCCAGCAAAACCAGCGTGTCTAGAGCAGAATCCACTTCATATGAAACACCAGACCCAGTATGTGTAACCAGAAATCCTAGTACCTACATTAAAGGAAAACAAAGAGATGGGAACAATCAATGCAATTAGAACAAAATTCAGACTGATTTTACATGAATCTTCTACTTCGGTGCCTAAACAGCATATCAAAAATATATGAAAATTTTCAAGATTCAGTAAGTACTAAGAATAAATGATTATGTGTATGAAACTCCTTTAGCCCTTGAATTTTTTTTTAATACTTACTTCTTGTCGGTGATAATTACCAATAAACTCCTCAAAGACCAGAACATATGTATGAATGCCAAATTTTCGAATGGCCAGTTCCTTACATGTCAAAAGTGATGCACCAATTGAAAGCAGATCTTGGAAATATACCTGTAGAACAATGTCAAATTATAATGATACAGAAGATAAGAAAAATATAATAGCTTGTTTCATACACGAGTGTCCTCATTCTCATCATATCAATTAACCTGAAGTGACTCTCTCCGGCCTTCAATGCACTGGCGAAGTAAATTTTCACCAAAGTAACCATCACGAGCTTTCTTATGTATTACTTTCTCTGCACTTTTACGTAGTGGACCACCATTGGCACAGAGAATCAGAAGCAACAAAATATCAATTACTTTGTGATCACATTCCCTATCAAGAGCTTTTATCTCCTTCAAAATAGTTTCACAGAGAAGCTGCACAGTTAATCATCAGATGAAGTCAAAGCCAGTTCACAAAATAAGCAATAAAAGATGCACACATAAGCCATTTTACAGAATCAACCTGGCATTAATCATGTAAAGAAAAGTTAAAACTTGTATAAGAGCTTTGAAACCCACATTTTGGAAACGAAGGCCAGATCTCATCGCCTCCAGAATAAGAGCCTCAGCATTGTCAGCATTCAATTTACCTTTCATCTTCTTGTCTCTGGAAGCTTGAGTGTCAGAAAGTGCAAAAAAATGCAAGTTCTCACGAATTTGTTCAACTATCCTCCTTGAATTTGCTGTGGTTGCCGATTGGATCAAAAATTTCAAAACAAGTGGCAAATATTCTGCAGCTACACTTCTGAGACTTGAAAGAGCAATAGTGACCGCCTTTACAATCAACAAAATATGCATGGTTAGAATTAAATCATGTTAAAGTCATTCCATCTGATGTTCCGAACCTTTGTGAACTTTCATTGTGCTTTTAAATGGAAAATGTGGAAAGAAAACCTGAGTAAATGAAGTTGATATAGACATTGGATAACTCATCTTAATAACATGCATCCAAATTATTGACACAAGTGAAAAAAAAAATCTAAATTAGCATAATTGTTCAGAGATACTTTGAAAACAATATTAATGATATCAAAGAACACACTGACTATTTTATTGAAATAAAGATGATGCCCATCCAAGCTAGCAAATATTTTTAATTAAATAATTAATAATTTTCAAATATGAACATTATATTGTAAAGAGAAATAAGAGGTGGGGGAGGGGCAGGAATTAACGATGATATGTTGCATTTATTGTGCATAATCTGTACTGACATTCCCTGTCTTTTACTATTAATACAACTAGATTCATATCCATTCAGGGCTCATAGAGTCCTAAGAGATTTAGCATGATGCAAACATATATTGTTATGATAATTGTATGACACCCAAAGTCGAACTGGTCAAGGTACCATCAAGGAAGAGAATATAGAAGTTTGTACCAAATATAAGCCTTGTGATTATGGTGTTGTTTTAGATCACTCTGTTGTAGAACAGGTAATACATAATATGATATATCAAATACCAAACTTTAATTACAGATTCTACTGGCCGATTTTGAGGGTTAAATAGAGGTGCAGAAACAAAAGTGCAATTGGAGAAATCCAAGGAATCAATAAAAAATGGGACCCACAAAAGCAAGTTCCAAAAGAACACAAGTCCCCAAGTTTGTTAGAATCCTAGACATGCAGCATCAATGGCATCTTCTCATGGGATAAGTTCCCAAAAGGGAAAGAAGATTTGTCAGTGAGGGAAGCTGAGCACATCCTCTATAAATGGAGGTGAACTTCCTCTCATTTTCTCACGGTTGGATTAGGGGAGAAATCCCTTAGCAAGTCTAAATTTTTTGTGACTTTTGTCTTCTAATAATTTGGCTATGGACAGATGAGTAGAACAACCTCTTGGGAGGCCTCATTGATGTGGATTTTGATCTCTCTTCATGATAATTTATGGTGAAACTCAGATGAATGCATGGTGAATCTAGTAAGCGGACTATTTTTTTCTTGGCTAGTGTTTTATTGGATGAATGTAATCAAGTATTGAGCAAGTGGGCATGATATTTTGCTTCGTTATCTTTGTTAAAGAAACCCTTCTTCCAAGTCTTTGAAGAAGTAGCAGATTAGCTCCTTCCCTTAATTCGTCTTTGGAAATTGAGAACCTTGATTCAAACCGTAGAATAAGTAGGTTAACTTACACTAGTCTTTTTGAATCTTGTATCTACTCCAGTCTCTTCAAGTGTGTCGTTTCTTGACTCCATATGCCCCCCAAAAAAAAATATTGGAAAGCTAACGCACTAATCTTCTATCCTCCATCACCCTTTTTCCTTGTAAATCATTTAAACTATTTTGTTAGGGTTTTACTCTCCTGGTGATTCCTTGGTTGTGTGTGTTTGGGGATACTTCCTTTTTAACTCAAAGTCTCAAACCTTAAGATTACCCAAACAATCCTAGCAATCATATTCACCTTAAAGCTTAAAAGGTGCAATCCTTTGAATGGTGGAATTTGAAGTGGAAAATTTTGGGGGCTATTGACATGGTTTGATAGCCATTAGATCCCTATTATCTACTATGGGGAACCCCCCTTGAGCTGTAGGAAAGCTGGCAATAAGCGAGATGAGGTTTTGTGAGATGACAATAGCCCCCCCTCTTGAGTACAGTGGGTTTCGCATTTGAGCTTTTCGACTTTATGTATGAGATTTGTTGTAACAAACCCCATGAAACACAAAAAGGCGAGTCTAATTTTAGTATGACGACAGAAAAATTTATATGACATATTAGTTGGCTAACATTCATGTAAAGTAGGATTTAGAGTTGAGTTTTGTTTACATAGGTGACAAAGATAAAAATGTTGTTGTGACAATGGAAAAACAAGGGAAGAAGTAGATGCTCATTTAAGCAAGGAGATGAATCTTCACAGTACAAAGGTAAAGCTTTTCCTGTACAAGGACTCTAAAGTTCAAAACGTTGGAACAACATAACCTTCTTTCTTTGCTGCACTTCTCATGTCATATTTTTAAAAGAACGTTATAACATTCAACAAAACTTTATTTGGAAAGTTATAAGGAAAGAAATCCAATAATTTGGGGTTGAATATGAGCTCTGCCAATAATAATTATGTGACAGTGAAAAGTTTAAGATTATTGCAAACCTTTCCAGTTCTGAAGCATAAAAGAGAGATCATATCCATGAATTCAAACAGCAGAAAATCAGAAGGTAACCATTGTATTTTTCGAGCAGCTGTTGGGTTGATGGTGCTTGCCCATTCTATGACTATACAAATAACTTTTGAAGACAATAAAGTGGTTGGCATATTTCTAAAAGACATTTAGAGTCATGTTACCTGAAACATATTTATTCATAACAATGATCCTAAGACATTTATAGTTATGTTATGTGAAACACTTTTAATAGTAACAATGATCCTAAAGACTGGGAGTGGATGAATTCAGAGCTTGGAAAATCAGGCAAACTCTTCCAATTCTTAGTTTTGATGGAGCCTCTAAAGGCAACCCAGGGGTGGCAGGAGCGGGTGGGGTAATACTCTGCCCCGAAGAACAAAATGAATATACTTTTGCTTGGGGTCTAGGATGGGCAACGAACAATCAAGCGGAATATTGGACATTATGGAAAGGCCTCCATCTCGCCAAGGATAATGGAATCAAAAATTTGATGATCCTGGGGGAATCAATGATGGTAATATGGTAGGTAACAAAAGCGATTTTGGGAAGTCTTCCAACTTTCCCTCCAATTGTCCAAAGAATAGCTTTGTTGGCGGAACAATTTGAAAAAATATCCTTCCTCAACGTCCTTAGAACTTTTAACGTGGAGTCGGACACCCTGGCCAACCAGGGCTCTCAACTTGAACAAGGCGTTATTTGTGCTACAAGGTGGCGAAAGGATATTCGCACCAATCCCATAATCAGAATAAATTAATGGAAATTTTTGGGAGTTTGAACAAATCATTCCCTATGACAGTTGAATTAATGGGAACTAATACAATTTGCTAGTTGGAATCACATAGCCACAGGGATGAAGGAAGGAGAGGACAGTTTGGAGCTCAACCTACCCATCACATGTTGTGTTACATGCATAGTGGCCTTCACACTTGGAACGATAATAATGAAGGGTGGCCCAAAATAAAAACTTGGCAGTCCTCTCAAGTTCAGTCAATGTGGGAAACGAAGTTATTTGACGGGATCTCCTTTAATGTTAACAAGAATTCTCGCTGCGAGAGATTTGGCTCATCATCCAGGGATCAAGCAATGGCAGCTCACTTATAGAAGGAGTTAATGCCGGTAGATGGGGAAAGCCTCCCCTGAGAGGAAAGGAAGTTAATAAATAAGGGATGTCAAATTAATACAAAGCCCATCTGGTTGTTTTTAGGTTCGAAATCATTATTGTGGAAGTGGTCATCGGCGGAGATGGAGAACGAGGACGCCAGTGGTGATTTCAAGTGGTGCAAGAAGACAATAGAGAAGATATCTAAAAATCTAAAGGGGATGTATCATGTATGAGATGATGGACAGGAGGCTTGACTTACTGGAGAAAGAGAAGGACGACAGGGCAAAGACTATGGACCATAAACTGGAATGGATGAGCACCCGTATGGAGCGTCATCTACTTCGCATGGAATAGGACATTTTGATGCTGAAGACGAGGAAGCAGGAGGCAGACTAGACTTTGGGCAGAGAGGAAAAGCAAGGCCCGCTGGAACCAAGCTTGTCTTTGCAGGAAAGGGAGTGCACAAGAGCAGAAGGAGAAATTGAAGCAGCTCACAGCAAGCAGGTGCCAGCTAAGAACAACCCAGACCTGGATCCTGGCCCCTCTAGGGCGAATTTGAAATTAATTTAGTATGTATTGTAGGTATAAAAAAACAAAATTGGGGCAATTTTGCAGAATTTATCGACTTTTTCAATGTAATAGTGTAGAACAGAAAGCCTGAGGCAATAGGAAAACTAAGATCAGGCTCTACTGGAATTTTGATACAGCTGATGTAACTGCTGAATGTACATGGAGCTGGCCATGTTTTCCAGTCTTATAATATAATACAAAATAGCCGCTTTGTTTGAGAACAATGCTATCACAAAGTACTAGTATATACCCACAAATAGGTGACCAAACCAAAAAAAATGAGCAGCTGCTTGGATGGTTTCTTTTAGGATTACAATTATCATGAACAATCTTTATAGGGCAAGTGTTTACTACTCACAAAGATTTGCACAGACACCATTTATCATTTCTGAATTGGCATAACACCTTTCAAAGAATTTTTTTGAGTATCACCTTCCCTCACACAAAGATTGGCTTTAAGAGCACACTTTTGACCCCACTATATGAAATTTCGTTGAAGACAATGGAGGTGTTAGAGAGCCTCAAAATAATTTACTGTTGATCCAAAAGAAAAGAGTGTACAAGTAGAGACAAAAATATATTAAGGATCCTGGCAAGTTTTCCAGCCGCATTTATGGAGGACAAAATAATGGCTCCAGAAGAATAAGTGAATGCCACACTCCTCAGAAAAAAGAGTGATTCACTTTGAACCCACAGTGAGATTAAATCATCAAAACCTTTCGTTTAGAGCTTCCCAAAAAGGCTAAACTGTCACTTAAATTTAATAACCAGCTGCCTTACCAGTAGCTTACTTGTCTATTTTCTTTAAAAGAAATAATAAGGATCAGTTTAAAATACCATTTGCCCAGCAGAATATTATCATCGATCTCTATTCTCAACTGTTAAGACCACATCCTATTAATACAAGTGAGCAATTCAAAAATAATGTTACATAGAAAGGTGATATTACCTGTTCAGACAGTTCATCCTCCAAGCTGAGGTTAGAGAAAGCATCAAGAATTGGAACAATAAGATCCAAATCCTCCTGCAACATTTGTTCAAGTGAAGAGACAACCATTCCATTACTTTGGTTACCAATTATATCCGGAAGAAAGCCAATAATTTCCTTCTTTAATGATAATGGACAGATGGACAACACATCTAACAGCTTTCTTGTTGATGCTTCACCATCAACTAGAAAATCAAGCCATCGGAATTGATTTAATAGTAATCTCGGAATGTCCTGTTTCCAGGAGACAGAATATTCATCAAAGTGTTCAGGCAGCTTCTCCAATAGAATGTCATAGAACTGAGTTTGAAGAGGTGCTACTAAGAGCAATAACCTTGCAATGCTTTCAGAATATGATAAGATGTCTGTTGCTGCACTGTCTGATGTGCATATAAGAATCCTGATGTAACAGAATTGACAATGTTTAAACCTCAACAAAAGCCTCCACAATTAAAATTATAACGCATGAGAAGGGTCAACATGAATTTTGAATACAATTTACTAATCTTTAAAATGAACCATTTGGAACATTGTTAGCTGTTACTAAGCCTCAAAATGAACCATTTGGTCAACTATTACTGAATTTACTTCCATTCATGCATAACAGAAGATACAGAGTTTCCCACTACCTTAGATTTTGGATCCATATCTGACAAGTTTTTAAAGAATCCAGTACAACATAAACAGTATAGCTTAAATTGCCTCTTCTTTGCCCCAAATTAATAGACAAATTGTTGGCACTTTAAGCATGAATATTGACAACTCATGTGAAATTAAAATAGAAAATTCTGTACCAATGGTAAACAAGAAAGAATAAGAGAATACCACAATCGTGTGAAGATTTTTTATTACCCGCAAGTCTAACAGGAAAGTGGATTAATTTGAAGAGTGCAAGACTCTGCCAAGTAATTAGAATGAAAGCAAAACAGGCAATTTGGCAAAGAGAAAACATAGAGAATATCGATAAGCGAAAAATCAGATGATCAATCAGTAGAGTGAGGCAGGAGCTCAGGAGATCAACTGGCAGAAGATCCAGCAACAACTTGTTGGAAAGTTACACCCTCATCCTAATTTTTTCGTACTCAAAAATTACCCTAATCTTCAAGTGGCAACTTATATCAAAGCATCCTCCTCTGCAATTTTTCTTAAATTAAGCTTTTCTGTTGTGGGATTTTCAGAATTAAAACTAAACTTTAGCCTAATCTGTTAAGTATTTTCAGCCATACTTAATATTGCCTGAACAAGGACTGCTTGACAGAGACTGATTATGAAAATCAATGAAACTAAAATATCTTTTAGTGGAATGCTTTAAATTAGCATTCTTGATGTACCTTGTAATGCATTCTAAGAACTATGTAATTTAATCAGATGCTGTCAAAAAACACTAGTGACTTTATTCTATAGATACCTACTGTGCATCTGCACCTGCATCTAATGATGTAAGCCCACATACATTTTCTGCACTGATGGCCTAAATTCTCTGAGGACCTGCCCTTAAAAGCATGGTGTGTGAATTCACTCCAAGCTTTATCTTAAGTATCTCTGCTTACATGAAGTGACACTGATTATTCACTAAACTGATCTTGCTAATCTGATTGAAAAAGGACCTTTATGGGGGAATATGAATCCACATTGAATGATAGCTTATTATGTCCTCAGTATTTATGATCACTGACATTTCAAGTGTAAGTTTCACTGTACCACCTATCCTTCAAAGTTCACCATATTCAATTTTGGGGCCAACAAGGTTGTCAATAACTGGAAGCCCTTTTTTATAGTGTCACTGGTCTTTGGGATAGCTTTGTCAACAGTTTTGTCATTAAGTTTGACACACAACCAATGTTTGAAAGCCAATTCAAGACGTGGTCTATTCATTCAAGACTAGCAACAAAAAACGTTTTATTTGGACCTCGATGATGTAAGGTTGTTATTATTTCATATTTGCTATTGCAGTAGGCATGCCCATCAGTTTTAGTTTGGCTGCCAAGTATCACATTGCAGTGACTGCTTTAAAGATACCCTGTACCACTGCAATTGTATTGACCATAGATGGACTATGCTGGTGGAATCGCTCAAATGGCTGGCATGAGCCACAGATCTATGAAATAACTGACACCCCCTATACAGCTTAGAGAACCACTGCACAACTTCTCTTTTAAACAATATATTTCGCTAACTCGAACTCTATGTTTGAAGTATTTTATACTGGATTTTGAAGAAGATTTAGGGGTGAATATGATGAAGCTTTGTTTTACTGTTTGAAAAGGAAAAAAACCCGAGCCTGCTATATATCATATTCATTTGGTTCCTAGTCTTGCTCTACGTGGAAATATTGTGATAGGTCGTTGTGTGAAAAGAGGTTTCTGCAGATTCTCATCTCATTTGTTACAAATATTTACAATGATGACGGGCATGCTTTGAGAATCCTAGTTTGAAGATATAAGGGTTATGATTTTGGGTTGTGTTACCTACCAAAATGGGTAACCACATAGGAGGAAATTTTTCTCCAACATTTGACAGCCAGCTGGTCCACCAGACAGCCAGCAGCCCCTGCCAGCCACCATTAGATGATGATCTGCCATGTGCCTCTGCCACTTGCATCAGCCATGTGCATCTCACCCATCCAGCATTAGCACTTGGATGAAGGCTGAAGGTGGGCAGCTATTCAAAAGGTACTTTGATCATTTTGCAATCAGGCGCTTATACTTGGTTGTTTTCAGCATTTAGTATGGACAATGGGGTGATCCAGAAGATTGACAGACCTTGACTGTATTCTTGTTCTCTCACCTTACCAGTGTGGAAATACTGAGAAGGAGGGTGAATCAGTATTTCTTTCAATTGTTATATTGAGCCAGTTAAATTCTTTCACAATAGAAAACACAAGGTATACCAGAAATAAAACAAAAATATTTTATATTAATATAGTTCAAATGGTGAGGAGTCAAAACGCCGATTCTCAATATTTTGGCTCCAATCACTACAAAAATTCAATTCTTTCAAGGCTTCAACCTTGAATGAGGACTCCAATTCTTTCAAGCTCCAACCTTGAATGAGGACTCCAATTCTTTCAAGCTCCAACCTGATCTATATATGAGGACTCCAATCCTTTCAGGCTCCAACCTGATCTATATATGAGGACTCCAATCCTCTTAAGCTAATTAAGGCTCCGACCTTTCCAAAATACTATCTTCAATAGATGCTTCAAAACTGTTTCAAGAATGTTTCCAAAACAGATCACCAAACTAACTTCAAGTCTGCACCAAAGGTTTCCCAGTCTGCTTCAGGAGGTCTCCAAAGTCTGTTCCAAAGTCTCCAAGCTCTGATACAAATCAAATCACAAGTTCTGCTTTAGATTGTTATAGGTCTGCTTTCACATCATCAAAGGGTCCATCACAGATGCATTTAACTGCTTCAAAAGGTTATCAAGATTTGCTTCGAATCTGCTTTAGGTCTGCCCGAATCTGCTCTTTTTCACAGTCTGAAACTTTGTCACAGAGTGCCCAAGTAGGACAAAAGACCCTTTTGTGTAAAACTGTGAACTGATGCTCCCTTGTTTGTTTTCTTGTGACAAAAGCTTGTGTTTTGTGGCACTGTTCCTTTACTTCTCTTACTGTGGCCAAGGACCTTTTTTTACTTTGAAGGCACTTGGAGCTCAAACCTCTAACAAAACAGTGTATTCACACGCACTTCATAAACTTGGATCATGAAATAGCAAGAACACTGTATAGCAACCCAAATTGACTTCTGAACAAGATGTTAAACAAAGAGGCCGCAATATTAAGAAATTGAATCCTGAAATTTTTTGCAGCTGCTCTCTGTAGGCTTTTTAAAAAATTGCATATTACAACTGCTTTCACTCTTTAATTTGTTTTGACCCAATCCAACTTCTGTGAAATGTTTGGTAAATAGATAAGCATATAGCAGTGTTGACCACTAAAGTTGCACTTGAAAACTTTTTGACGACTCCATGCCCGAGGATATGTTAGGGGCTTTATGTACCCATTAGAGTTCATATATCATCAGAGTTTCTTAACTCTTAACTTCTTCACATTTTCTTCTTTAGTCCTTAGATTCCGCAGCGCTATGGGGACATCGTATAAATGTCACTAGCATGATGAATAAAGCCACGTAATAAGCATAGGGTGTTGGGACTCAATCACGAAGTGAATACACCTTGGAGTGTTTTTTTTACTTGGTTAATTATTCATGTTTTTTAGTGGCAAATAATTTTCTAGATTTTTTCACTAACTGTATAAACCAAAGTCGGGGCGACGGTTTGAAGATTGAGCCCCTAACGCATCTTAGTGTCTAGAGTCAATGTATATAACAATGCTAGGTCATCTCTAAAATTTCGCGGAATTTGACTAAGTCTATCTAGGATTTATTAATAATTAAAATTTTCCTGCAAAACGGGATTTTTTAGTTAATTTCTATGTAATGATGTTAATAAGTGGTCTTAGGAAATGTTTGGGGCGTGTGACTACTCAATATTCATCCTCAGCGACCCAGCATTATCTTAGGACCCACTTTGAGAGTCAAAAAACAACATATAGTCCCTCAAAAGCCAATTTTTCTAATTTTAGTGGCAAAAATGAGGAAAATTTTCAAAAAAAATCAATAATTGGAAAAATTCATAAATTTTTCCAAAGTCAAAATAAGTCAACCAAGTGACAAGGCAAATTGAGGGGACGTCAAAGGTGATGTGGCAAGTATGTGGGGCCCACCACATAAGGCACAAGAAGTCAAAGTCAAAGTTCCAAAGGGAAAGTCAAAGGCAGTCAACAAAACTTCATGTTGGTTGTGTTACCCACCACCTGTGAGTAGTATGCACTAGAGAAAAATTTTCTCCTAGATGGTCCTCTGCCGACAACCAGCAGCGCCTTGCAACCCCCAGATAGCTAGATGTGCCATTTTCTCCACCACCTGAGTCAGCCATGTGGTCCCTCACCCATTTGTTATGAATGTATGTCTGAAGGTGGGCCTCGTATGACTTTTCATTAGATTGGTTAAGTAATTTTGTTTGCTTTTTCATGGGCATTTTGGGCATGTATTGGTGGGGGGATACGGCGGAAAGAGTGGGTTAGGTCGGTATTCTTGTCTCCCTTGCCCAATTTCATGGTTACCCTTGTATCTTAGTCCCGTGGGATCTCCTTTACTGGTCATTAGCTTTAGGGCTGGCACTACAAGAGAAAATCTCGATTTTGGTTGCGTGGTCTCGCTTCGTGATTCCATAGACATCACCCCCTTCCACTTATTTTGACCCCATTCATCATTTTTCCATCCGGGTCCACATAGGGTTAGCATCCCCTTCCCGTTGCCCACACTTTCGGCTGGGCCTATAACAATGTCTTGGAGGTTGATGCAGCTAAAAAGAAAAGAAAAAAAATAATTTGGCCACTCCCAACAGGAAAATGTACCACAAAATGCAAAAGATGGCAAGGACATACAAATTTAACACGTGGGCAAAAGCCAAACATAAGTTATACTCCTTACATATGGTCATCACTCTAGTTCCTATGGGCCCTAGATGAGCCCCCTCCACATTAAGGAACCCATGATTGTCCCAACCCCTGGTGGGCAATGAAATACCCCAACCTTAAAAGGGGGTATCAACTGTTGTATACCACACATCATGCTCTCATCACCTACAGCCCCAAGCAGTTATGAAGAAAAATCAATAAATGGCATGTTGACACCTAATCCTCAATGGTTGGGGAATTGAATGTGAACAGTCATCGAGAAGATGAACTGAACAATCACATTCATGTATATAATAGATAGCTGGCTTAATGAATAAACGAATTAGTTTTCTGGAGTTACTCCTGGCCTGACATGGTATCAGAGCACAGGTCCCAGGTTCCTTTTTTAGGCGTCCCTTGTAACTCCTGTCCACTGCCTGCCTTCTGCTCCTTTGTCCCACACCTGAAGGAAACGCCTGCCTGCCTGAAGCTGCATACCTAACTTCTAAAAGAGTGTAACGCGTATCAACGAAAATGATGTAAACTATATTCAGATGGTTTGACAAGGTCTGTCGGTGTTTTGCCCGTTTGTAACAATTCATCAATTCATTGGTACTGAATTTCTTAGATCCGAATTTTTTTTGCTAACACATTGAATTCGAGCCGTGTAGCTATAGGCTTGACTCCTCTCTTGTAAAGTTCGCTTCGTGTCCTAATACATATTTCAGCGTGTTTGACTCTCTTGTATGTGGCGGAGATGACAACTCGAAGTCTCTTGACATGGCTTTGAGCTCATTTCCAGCGCGTCTGCGGACATAGCTTTCGCGGATTCACTGATAGAGCCCAAACTTGGGTGCTATGCGGGGCCGAGTGGCACCTCCCGCCCTCATTTATATTCTCCCGGCCTATTTTTACAGTGTTTTTTTTTTTACCCTCTCGGGATTGGTAACAGCGGAGCGGAGCAAAGCTGAAGGGGCTTAAAAACTGCCTCCGATGCAAATCTCGGTGGTATCCAGAACGTAACTCGTCATCCCGAATGTAACTCGAACTTGGTAAAGCATCATATTAGTTGTAAAAGTGGGTTAACAGTAACTCGAACTCGGTAAAGCATCATATGAGTACTTAAACTGTGTTACAAAAACTACATTCACGCCATCCCGAATGTAACTCGAACTCGGTGGTATCAGAATTTTAAAAGAAAACGGTGGTGTTTGATATCAAAATTGGTGTTGCTGGTAGAAACGTTTTTTTTTAAATCAGTTATGGTATGCTATAAGAATACTCAGTTTGAAAAGCTTGTGATTGAAACGCTGTACATGTTAAATGCGCAGTTTCATTTATATAAACTTTGAAAACTGTAAAGAGATATATATTTAAATGGTATAGCAGCAGAAGTTTCTCATACTGAGGATAGCAGCAGAAAATTTGACCATATAGCAGCAGTTTATTTTTTCTCATAAGAGATTTTTTGCCATCAGAAGTATTAGTCTATCAGCAAAAAAAAAGTTTTTTTATATATCAGCAGAAGTAATCTTTTAACAGAATGCATTCAATCATCTCTATGATAGGGATAGTTCTCACTGGAAAGGAGAACTATCCTGACTGGTCCCGGATGGTACAACACACCCTCATCTTCGATGAGTTGTGGAAAGGAGTGTGTGTCGAAGAAGGAGACAGTGACCCAGAAAAGCCTACATCAGATAAAGAGCTCACCATCTGGGAAAACAAGAACAGCAAAGCGTATGCATTAATCGCAGCATCTGTAAATAAGGAGGTGAGTCGCCACATTTCATCATATTCA
>APFE030976669.1:15321-53426 GCA_000404065.3 Pinus taeda
ATTCCTACGGCTACAACCATATAAGCAAATGTCCCTCAAGCAAGCTAAGAAGGATAATAAATTATCACCAAAGTATTATGGTCCGTACAAGGTGTTGCAAAAGATTGGTACTATGGCATACAAATTGGAGCTTTCGGCAGCTTCTGGATTGCACCTAGTTTTCCATGTTTCATGTTTAAAGAAGGTTATAGGTGACAAGCTCCCAGTTCAAACAATATTACCAAAACTTGACGAGGAAGGAAAAACTATATTGGAACCGGAAGCAGTCACAGAAACAAGAACTCGATAGCTACGAAATCGATCAATTTCAGAGTATCTTATCAAGTGGAAGAACTTATCTGCTAAAGGTTCCACATGGGAGGATGCGAATTTTATACAGAAGCATCCAGAACTAGTCAAGCATTGAGGACAACACTTTTTTGAAGGAGAGGGGCATGTTGGGTCCCTATAATACTAGTGATTACCCCATTATTATTGTAGTTGCATCCCTTATTAATATTGTTGTGCCCCTATTATTCCCATATTGTTATTATTGTGCCCCATAGAATCCCTATTGTTTTTTTTCTAAGTAAAAACTAATTCTATTAATAAAAGTAAAAATACAGTTACAATGCGGTCAAGACCTCAGAGGAGGTCCAAGGCTGTCCAACAAGACAAATAAACTGTCCCAGGGTTTGGATTAACCAGATACAAAATCCCAGGGCTATATAGAGAGAACAGGCCAGAGTGATAGACCTCAGAAAAGGACAGATGATAAGCTATGACCATACTATATGAACTGCCCAGATATTCATGAGAAAAATTACAGAGCCAAAAACTTGAAACTATAACAGAACTACATGCCTGATGCAGAAAGACGTTGACAGAAGCCATATAGGAATAACAAAATGGACTAAAGAGCAGAGAGAGGAGCAAGGAAGTAGACATGGCCAAGGAGTCTTCAAACAACAGTATCGTGTTCCGGAATTTCCTCCTCCATGGGGCAAGGATAGCCCATCCACGTGTCATCAACATTATCCTTAATAGCTGAATCGCTACCGTCTTGAGGAGCTGCCAACTTTCGAATGCTATCATAACCACCCGCCGGGTGAGCAGAGGCCTGGACATCCTGTTGATTGCCATCTGGAAGCTTGGAGACATCGTTGGCGTTTCCTCCAACATGCAAATTGCCACAATTGAACCCGAAGCCAACATCTTCCTCCTGTTGCGCGCTTTCTCCCTGAGACTGCGTTGAAGAGGTGTTCACTACAACAGTGGGCCGAGCTTCTTCCTCCGAGAAGATTACCGTAATGCTGGCCGAGAGAACAGGTTAATTGAGGTGACTGTGAAACGTGAAATGGGTGGTTTGAAAAGAGTTGTGTGGGAGTGGCCTGCTAGTTTCTGAGGTAGGGAAGTCGAAGCCAAAGGAATGACAGGCGGAGGAGCAGGTTGAGAGTGCCCACGGCCTCCATTGACCGCCACCTCGGCGATAGCTACCTCGACGACACACCATGGGCAAAGTAACAGGGCAACTGGGAGGGGATGAAGAGCAGGACGAAGCAAAGCAGATGTAGGTGTGAGGGTGCCTGTAATTCTTGAAGAACCAGGGATTCAGCGCCACCTTCGTAGCATTGCAAGGATGCAAAACGGAGGTAGTCGCATGGGGGGAGGCCAGGGGTAGATATTAATAGAGAGAGCCGAGGAAGCCATTAAAGGAATACCAGGTGAAATGTCTCGAACCCACTGCGCATTCAATTCCACATGAAAAATGATCTGGCGGGACTTAACATAAACCATTTCTATCCGCGGGAGGGCTTGGGTAGGTGTGCTATCCTACCACCTGCTGTACCAGCTGCCGTCATAATGCAGAGCCATCATAAATCTTGTGTTAATGCACCCGCATACGGGTAGAATCCCTTTATTGTTATTTTTGTGGCTTTATATTATTATTGTTAGGTCAGCTGGGTTATATTGTGACTCCTTAGACTCCTATATATAGAAAAGAGGTTTTGTCATTTGAATCATCCAAGAATTATTCATTTATGTAATGTAAAGGAGGTTGCCCCCTCGAAGAGGCTGAATTCTAAGGTGTGGATCTATCTTTTCTATCTTTTCTTGAGCTGGTTTCATAACAGGTGTTAAGCCACAGATCAAGTGTCGGTAATACCGAGGAGAGAATGAACCGTCAGATCACTTCATGTCTAGAACATATCATGACTGTTGGATTGTAAGTTACAAAAGTACATGGTAAAGAAACACACTTTACCTAACTCTACACTAGACCAAGTTATATTTAACTATTTCCTATGTGTAGGAATATCCTATTTGACAAACATTTACATTTGAACTACATTAGCCATCCAAATCAAGGTTGTCTATCCAAGACAAGAATTATATATTTTATTTCTTAAATTTTGAACTAAAATATTCAATAAAAAATTCTTTTAATATAATTATTAACTTATAATAATACAATACATTTTTATTTTAAAATTTTAATTTATATTCTGAAAAAATAACAATACATTGGTTATGATTAGTTTAAAATTGAATTTAGATTTAACCAACAAAGTGATATTTAATTATAAATTTTTATTTTAAAATTAAAATTAACATCAATTAAAATTTTAAGTAATATAATTATTAGTGTAATAAAGTATGATATGAATAACAGATTACATTACATTAATAAAAAGTAATAATTGCAAAATCAGAAATTACGATGTATTTTGCAATAAGATGTTCAAATTCTTAGTCAATAATAACATAAATAAATACTATTTTTTTTTAATAAAAATTAAAAGAAATTATATAGTTCAACTTTATTAAATCAAAAGATATGAAATATGTTGAGTCAACTAATAGGGTCAACCCAATTACCTATTGCAAGAATGACTACATAGTAGCTAGTCTTAGTTTAAATATAGCTAAATTAAAGTAGAAAACAATAAAAATACAAAGATTCTAAATTTTAAAATGCTATAATTAAATTAGTTTTAAATTGTAATTGAATGCATTATTACATTTTGTAAAATAACATTATGTGTATTGTGACATTGAAATAATTATCAATAGTTTACATTTGGCTTTTTATAGTTTTTGGATATGATCTTATGAAAATCTTATTATTAGATAGAGGTATAAAGGTCCTATCATAAATTTCTATTATACTTGGTTTGTGAATATGAGAAATTTTATATTTGTTCCTATTATAAACATCTTATTATTTTGAATATCATTCATTCATTAATAGTGTAAAATCTATTATATGTGGTTAAGTTCGCACAAAAATCTAAGTGGCCTCTACCCCTTAAAAATATAATGTAAAAATAAAAATATATATCTCACATATTATTAATAATTTTTTTTTAAATTACATATGTGATGTTAAATTATATCTGTAATTTTAAATAATATATTTTATTAGATTATATTAATCATTAGCCATTTTTATAAACAGGAATATAAAATGATTATACTCATTAACAATAATTTTATCTCCTTCCCAAAATAAATTGTATCATAAATGCCCATCCTACACTTTGATGTGATCTATGTACTTCTGGTTAATTAATAAAGCAATGGGCACATTAATAGAGGAAAAATGCAGTAACATGTTCAATTTGAATTAAACAAAGTCTTTAATGAATCAAGAGAGGGAAGGAGGGAGGAGACTGAGCTCTGGTTCTAGGGTTTAACGAAAACAGTGGCAGAGAGTACCAAGCATCCATGGAGACACAGGGAGGAGGGAGATCCACTCCCTCCTACAGTTATATGGTAGCAGACCGAGGAAGAGGAGGGAAGAAGAACAAACCTCCAAAGCCCTGGGAGGTCAAGACAAAAGACACAGAAACTCAGAAGGCAGAAGGTAGCAAAACCAATGCAGATCAAGGGGCCCATGAAGAAGACTATCGGGAGGAAAAAGCTGAAGACAAAGGTCAAGGGTCAGAGGAAAGAGCTAAGATGGGGCCTTGTAAACCCAAGACCACAACTAAACCTCGAGTTATTCTGAATGATCCTGCTCTACAAGCGCACAGAGACCACATGGTCAATTATGCCATCATATGTAAATTTATGGGAATCTGGCCATTAGAGAAAGCGTTGTACACCTATATAAAATACAACTGGAAACCGAAAGGGGAGTTAAATATTCATCTTAGATCCAAAGGTTTTTTCATTGTGGTGTTTACGAACATGGAAGACAGAGACATAATATTTGAAGGAGGGCCATACTTCTTTGCAGCTGTTGGGCTCTACATGAGGCCATGGATGATGAACTTTGTGCCTGAATGAGAAAACTTCACTTCGGTACCGGTATGGATTTGAATATACTCCTTACCTTTAGATTACTGGATGCCAGAGTCTTTAAAAGCTATAGGCAATAAATTAGGTCATTTCTTAAAGATTTCAGAGGCAACTCTAAGGGGAAAATATACATCCTATGCCCGTATTTGTGTGGAGATGGACCTATCAGGAGCCCTTCCAGATGAGGTCATTCTAGAAGTCTATGATGAGGAATGGGTTCAAGCAATTGACTATGAACATATCCCGTTCAGATGTCACAAATGTCATGAGCATGGGCATCTATCAAGAGACTATCCACTCAATCATAGGGAGGAAAACCTAAATCCCAAAAAAGGAAAAGACCAGACAGGTTTCACCAAAGTGGGAGGGAATGGAAAAGGGGGGGGGGGGAAGGAAGACACAAAAGAGCCATATTGTGAATGATAAAACAAAAAGTTACAACAGCTTTGAGATCTTAGGAGAAAAATAAGTTGAGGAAGGGGATAAAGAGAGTGCAAAGAATCAGAAAGCAAGGGGGAAAGAAAAAGAGACCAGCGTGGAGTACATGCAGGATCAAAATGAACACATGATGGATTCTTTGAATACCATGGTTGTAGAAAAAGACCATGAAATGACTCAAAGTGAAAGTGGTACGGAGGATCAAGATTTGCAGGAGATCTTGGAAAGGGAGAACCTAGAGCTGAAAACGTTTCTAGAACAAAGTGGAAACTTGGGAATAAACTCCATCCCTTAGGAGGACGTGGATAAAGTCCAACATATATTCCTTAACAAGACACATCAAACAGCTGTAGGATTCAAAAGAGGACATGACAACTAGGAAAACAAAGGAACCTCCTCAATAGGATTAATAACCGAAAAATTAACAAAGAATCCAGGCAAAAGGAGGGGTAGAAAAAGACAGAAGGAATTACTACTGGAGTGTGGCGAGCTCATGATTGATTCAGGAAGGATGAAAGACCTTTCTAGTTACTCCTTTATAACCCCACCTCAATGAAAATCACAACCTGTAACATTAGAGGACTAGGGAGTAGAAGAAAACAAAGGAATCTTGGTAAAAGAATTAGAGAGGAAAAGCCTGAAATAGTATTCATACAGGAAACAAAATGCTCAATGGAGAAGATCCATGAAAAACATAGCAAATGGTTAAATAGATATGAATACCTTGAATTTAAGGCAAACAAATCTACTGGTGGTCTTCTCACTCTCTGGGATCCACAAAAATTTGGTGTGATTGATGCGGAGGCATCCAGACATCACCTTTCTCTGATTTTCCAACCAGTGGGAGACAGGCAATGTTACATGATCACCAATGTTTATGATCCACAACCAATGGAGGACAAACTTCAACTCCTCACAACACTAGAGGATATGAAGAAGAGATACCTAGCTCTACCATGGATTCTTGGAGGTGACTTTAACATAACAAAATCACTCATGGAGAAGAAGGAGAAACTAGAATACTTGGGAGAGATTCAATTGCCTTCCAGAACTTCATCACCAATATGAAATTAGTTGATATGGAAACAAGCAATGGAATCTTCACTTGGAACAACAAAAGAGGAGGCCCTACCCAAGTGGCCTCAAAATTGGACAGATTTATGGTTTCACAGCAACTTCTTCTCAAGGGAAGCAACATTACTCCACTCATTTTACCTTTTGGGGGTTCAGATCATGGCCTATACAATTAGAAGCCTCCCTTTTTGGCAAACCAAGGAACACCCCCTTTAGGTTTGAGAATGATTGGCTCACACATTCAGATTTCCTCACAAATATTGAACAATGGTGGAAGGAAGATCTTCACCTTCAAGGTACAAAGATGTTCCTGCTTCACTATAGGCTCAAACATATTAAAGGTAGACTTAAAGAGTGGAACAAAACATAATTTGGCAATATCTTCAAAGCTAAAGGAGAGGTGGAAAAGAGACTAAAGGAAATAAACCATATTCTTAACATAGAAGGATACATAAATGAAAGGAAAGAGATGGCCGAGTCACTCCAGCAGGAGTGGGACAATAGATGCCTTCAGGAGGAAATACTCTGGAGACAAAAATCCATAGTACAATAGATCAAAGAAGGGAAGAGAAATACCAAATTCTTCCACAGATCCACCATAGCTCACAGAAACAACAACATAATTGTGAAATTGACAGATCAACATAGTGTAGAGAGAAACACTCATGAAGAAATGGAGAAAGTTATACTCCAGCATTTTCAGAAAATAGTTGAGGAAACCTCGGAAGATAGATACTATTTTACAGAAAAATTCACTCAGTACATCCCTAAATTGGTCACCAGAGAAGATAATTTCAATCTCAATAGACCAGTAACAATGGAAGAAATTGAGGAAGCAGTGAAAGAGATGCAAAATGGGAAAGCACTAGGCTCGGATGGCTTCAATGTGGACTTTTTCAAAACTTGTTGGAAGATAGTGAAACAGGACATCTTGGAGGTAGTGGAAGACTCTCGAAGATTTAAGAAAGTCTTAAAGGCACTCAAGAATCTTTCATAGCCTTAATCCCCAAACAAGAGAAGGCCACCTCTCCAGACAGATTTCGACCTATAGCATTATGCAATGTGATCTACAAAATTATATCCAAAGTCATTGCCAATCATCTTAAACCTATCCTCCCATCCTTAGTGTCAGAGGAACAGACAAGCTATGTGGAAGGAAGACAAATTCTAGATAATATAATACAAGCGCATGAAATAGTTCATTCACTCATCACCAACAAACAGGCTGGAATGATAATGCAGCTGGACATAGCAAAGGCCTATGATAAACTTAGTTGGTCATATGTATGAGCAATTTTAAAAGCTTATGGCTTTGATCACGATTGGATAAAATGGGTTATGGCGCTAGTTACCACAGCCAACTATTCAATTTTGCTCAATGGAGCTCCTTCCAAAACCTTCAAGCCTTCTAGAGGTCTTAGGCAAGGAGATCGTCTTTCTCCTTTCCTCTTCATTCTAATGATGGAAGGGTTAGGAAGAGCTATCAGAGATGCTAAGAAGGAAGGGAGAATTCAGGGTCTGAGACTCACTAATGGTGGGGACATGGTGACACATCAACAATTTGTGTATGACACTATGCTTCAAGGCACTCCCACTGTTAAGGAAGCCAAAGCATTCAAACAGATTCTGAGTGAGTTTGCTAGGGCAACAGGCACTGAGGTAAGTCTTACTAAATGGAAAATCTTCTGTTTCAATATAGATATTTCAATTCAAAGAAATCTTTCCAGAATTTTGGGCTTTCAAAGGGAGACACTGTCTGTGAAGTACCTGGGAGTTCCTCTCACTGCCAAACCGCTTCACAAGGACATCTGGGAGCTTGTTCTTAATAAACTAAAAGATAAGATAATAAAATGGACAAATAGAGCACTAAATCTAGCAGGGAGACTAGTTCTCACTAAGGCTGTCCTACAAAGTATCCCCATTTATATGCTATCTACCATTCTAGCACTAGCCAGTGTACTGATCGATATAAGAAACATTCAGAGAGAATTTCTATGGGGGGAAGGTGAAGAAAAGAAGAAATGGGCCCTTATGGCATGGGACAGAGTATGCAAACCTAAGTCCCATGGTGGCTTGGGTCTTCATGACCCAGGAATTCTAAATAGAGTTCTTGGAGCCAAAATTTGGTGGAGATGGCTGAAAGAAATTCAAGCCCCTTGGGCAAAACTCTAGAAGCACAAATATGTGAGCGAATGGTAGGAGGAAACTCTAATTAGAATGACAGGACAGGTCAAAGGTTCTGTAATTTGGAACAAAGCACGGGAGAACAAAGTCCAAGTCCAAAACCATAGTTTCTAGGAGATCAGAAATGGGAAATTGGCTTGGTTCTGGGAGGACAATTGGTAGTAGGAGGACAATATCCGAAGTGAAGAATTAGTAGACATTCACACTGATACCATCAGCAAAGGACTAAAGTGGCTAAGTGACTATTGGGACCAAGCAAGGAACGATAAGAAATGGAGAACTTGGAAACTTCCAGACTATAGTGGAATGGGCACGTTGCATACTCAAGCCACAACCCTTCAATGTCTTTTAGACAAGAGACAAATCTTAAACTCAAACTTGAGTGATCAACTAAGATGGGGAAAAAACAAGACAGGTCTCTTCAACCTCAAGGAAGCCAAAAGAATAGATGTAGGGCTAAACCATCCCAACATTGATAAGACATGGAAAGAAATATGGGAAAATCCTCATTGGATGAAAGTAAAACTATTCAAGTGGCTGGTTCAACAGGGCAAGATTCTGACATGGGATAATATAAGAAAAAGAGGTTTCATTGGCCCGTCAAGATGTCACTTATGCAGACAGTAGGAAGAAACCACAAATCATCTCCTGAATAGATGCACTTTCACCACAACTCTTTGGAATTGGGTTGGAGAAGTCTTTGAGCAAACAGACAGAGATGTTAATGACATCACCACCACTTTGAAGAACTGGAGGAAAAGTTTCTCGGATAATGAGATCATAAACTCTGCCTAGATGCTGACCCCAGGATTCTTAATCTGGAATGTTTGGAAGGAGTGTAACAATAGGATTTTCAAGGAGAAAGTGAGTCTAGTGAGTAACATCCTCAATCTGATCCTTAAACAACTCAAAGAAACTATACATATCCTAGGAGGAGAAGCTACAGGTAAACCTATTGAACAAAGAGAGGTAAGAATATTGAAGAAATTAGAGCTCAAGGTTAATACCCCTCAGGGTTCTATGCAGATTATCAAGAAAACCTCAATAGAAAAGTCTTCTTGGCAAGGCCCTTCTCATGTTTTTTTAAAATTCAACATAGACGGGGACTCAAAAGGGAATCCGGGAGAAGCAGGTTATGGAGGGTTTTTGAGGGATGAGGAAGAAAATATACAAGTCATCTTCCACAATTATCTTGGCAAAGCTACTAACAATATGGCTAAGCTCATGGTGATGGAAACATGCTTGGAAATATTGCTCAAGTACAACATTCAAAATGTCATCATTGAGGCTGATTCAAAACTTGTCAATAACTCAGTGAGAAGGATAAATGTTGGAGCTTCTCCTGAGAAAATCTCATAACATTGGCGGCTTCTACAAGTCTACCAAAGAATCCAAGTGCACCTAAGAACGCTGAGATCCCTCGGGTTGGTGCATGTTCATAGGGAAGCCAACAAAATGGCAGACTGACTTGCTAATGAGGGGGTATGAAATAAGCATATTGATCTCTACTACTGGTGGGAGGAGATAACAGATGACAGGTTGAAGGAGGGATGTTCATCCAAAGCCCTTAGTGACTGACAACAGCATTAGGAAAATCAAGAGACCATTTTTGCTGACCAAGGTTAATATTTTCATAGCGGATCCTAGAGGTAGCAGCCCGGGCATTTCGGTTTTTTGGATGACAGGTAGGATGGCGGGAGCTTCTTCTCACATTGGTTCAGGTAGAGTAGACGCGGTGAGAGTCCGGAAATCAGGAACTCTTGTCGGCCTCAAAACCTGGGGTTTTTCTTCTTTATGCGCAATACTGCGTCCAGGGCGGTTTTTCGGTGATTGCAAGCCTTGCAAGCAGGAAGTGGTTTTCCCATTTTGGGAGTGATTCCATTCAGCGAGCTCCACGTGGTAGTGGGGTTGGATGGAATACCGCCCTCATCGCATGCTACTATTTGGTGATGTAGACTAGTGCAATATGATTCTCAACCGTCGGATCTTGCAAGGCGGATCTACGGATGGGATTGATCGAGCATGTTGGTGGGTCCATATGGGTAAATGTTGTGCTTCTAAGCACAACGATATTGGCCATAACCGTGGGATCGGGCGAAGAGGTTCGACGGTGGAGATTAATGATACAAGTTAGGTAAATGGTAGGAAACAAAATGTTCTTGACAGGAAGCAGCTTTTTATACATTCTACAGATTCGCGGGTTTGTGAGTTATGCGGACATGAAATCTTTAAAGATTGGCACATATGTTCCTCTTCGGGTCTGACTCTAGATTCTTGTTAGCCGGTTTCCGCATTATATTTCTTTAGAGAGTGTTGAGGTTTGGTTGTAGGGGTTGGGGCTTTTGCCTTTAGCCTGTTAACAATTAGTGTTGGGTTTTCTCCTTAGGCCACAACTTATCGAGGAATGTTGTATTTTATGTATTTTATTTACTGTTTAATGAATCAGAAGGTCTGACTCTTGCTTCAGCAAAAAAAAGACATTATATTACTACAATAATTGGATGTATTTTGTCTTAGCCTCTTAAAAGGTTGTTTCATATGCATGTAACATGAAATTGTTACTGATTGATACTAACCTTATCATGTTAGAAACAATGAACAATACTAAGGGGGGGGGGGGTCGGGCTTGTTGAATCAATATTGTGCCTTATGACCAATTTTACCAATTTTCCACCTTTCTTATCACACACTTACTGAATCATCAAAGTTTAGCAGCACATCATAATATATAAGCAACACATAATGTAAAAATGATCATATAACCAACATATTAAAGCACATATCCATGAGATCATCAAAGCAAATAACCATGAGCAACAACACAAGATTCACACACAGAGACACCATATGTAACATCATTAAATTTATATGGTAAAATATTATTTACACCTAGTTATATATGAACTGTACATACCACAATAATTTAAAATTTACATGTAACCTCAATATCCATGAGGAAAGTTTAATTTTACTTTCTATTTTAAAAGTTATTGAAGAACATGTGGGCATGATTTTCCTAGGAGAAGAACCGTTGCGAGTGAGGTGAACACGGAGGGCCGCATCCGTAGCCAGTGTCGAGTAGTATCTACCACCGCAGCCACGCCGCCGTGAACAGTTGGAGCCACGTGGTGGTAGCCATGGCTAGAGGTTTAAACAATGATTCCAAAGTTTATTACAGCTTTATCAAAGGATTATAAAAGGTCTGGTCTGTTTTTAAAGTTAAGAGGCCAAGGCCATACAAGCTCTTTTTAATTAAAGTTATTCGAATAAGGAGATTTTATTAAATATTAAAAGAAAAAACAAGAAGGGTTTTATTCATAGTTGCACATTATATGGGGATTTTATGAAATGAATTCAAGAGCTTATAAACCGTCTTAGGTTAAAAGTTCGAATGATGATAATGTTATTTTTTTTAATTAAAAAAAACCAAAGTTGCATGGTATTAAAAAAGGGTTTTTATAGCAAGCGTGTTTAAGGCTTTCCAAAGGTTCGTTTATCTGCAAATTTCTTTATTTTGTTGACCACGATCATGATTTTTTGGGTAAAGATTGTGCTTTACGAGGATGTATGGTAAACATGGTATTTTTTTGGAGGGTTATATTGAAATGGAAAATAATTTCATGCAATCAACAAAATAATTATAAATTCAAGTTTTGATTTTGTAAAAAGATTATATCATTATAATTTATAATTTATTAAGGTATTCAAAATAATGATTTATGGTTTTTATATTAAATGTATTTATTTATTATATTATTTTAAAATAAAATTTTATTTGTTTCAACATTATTTATATATATTCAAATTTATAAATAATTATAACAAATAATTTATAATTTTTATTATATTTTCTAAAAAAATATTGTTAACAAGTAACTATAATAATAAATAATATGGAATTTTAATTTTTATTATTAAATAAATTAATTTTATCTATATATCTATTTAATTGAATTCAATATGTTTTGTTTAATATTATTTATATTATTATATTTATTATTAATCAAGAATATAAAATGCAAAGGTCTAACTTTGCTCTGCTACCATATGTAATAACACCGATTTAAAATATACAAATAATTACATCAATTTATATGGTTAATAATCAAAACCCAATTGTTCAACTATTTAACATAGAATTTTCAAAAAATATGAATAGAGATGACTTCCATGTATCAACAATATTCCTTACTTTCGCTTTTAGAGTTGAATGCTCTTTGAATTCTGCTATCCGCAACAAAGATTTTGGGGACAACCCTCCACCCTAAATGCTTTTTGAATTGTGCTATCTGCAACAAAGATTTTGGGAACAACTCTCCACCCAACCATAGGCTTAGTTGCACATAATATTTCTACAACTAGCCACCCCCGAGCACCCAATCAACGTATTATTGCCAGGGAATCATTTGTCTCACAACACTTTTCTCCCAAGAAAATGGATGAAGGAATGATGAATCTCATCTTCCTCATCGTCTATTAAATAGACCAAACAATGGAAAGAGTCTGCATGTACACATTCTATGTGTTAAAATGCAACTTTTATTTCTTTATTTTAAGTTTTACTTAGTTTAATATTTTATTATTTTATTCATTTTTACTTTTTGTTAATTTTACTATTTTTATAGTTAATACTTAATTTTTATATTTATTTTAAATTTTGTTTTAACTATACATTTTATTTTCATTATTTTTTTATTTTTATTTTTTTAATTATGATTACTTTCTATTATTTTTCAAGTTCATATATTATTATATTTTTTTTTATTTATTATTTATTTCTTCATTATTATATTTACTATTTCTATTTTTTTTTAATTCTTATTATTTTTTATAATTATAATTTTCTTTATGTTTTTATTTATTTTTTTATTTAATATTATTATAATTATTTAATTTATTTTTACTATTATTAAGGGAAATTACACATTAATGAAAGAAATAGGAAAATACTATAAAATGCATAATAATATAAACTAGCTAGAATAGTAGTGCTTATCTCTTAAGAGAGAGGTGTCAACTATGATCATTCATAAGATGCCATTACAACAAGTTGAAAATGGCCTTTTAACATAAAGTAATAAGCCCTAAGTGAGAAAAAAATATAACCTTAGGAGATGAAAAACCAAAAGTGTTATGAGCCCTAAGGTAGTTAATTAATTTTTCATCTTACCAATGACACAACTTTTGCATACAATCTCCATTTGGGACACAAAGGAGCTTGTTGGAAATATCTAAATAAGAGTACAATTATTGGCAAGCCTTGCTAAGCCTTAGTGGCTCTAGGCACCTAAATGGCCAAAAAACATTATTTAAGGCTTCACAACAACCTCAAAAGTTTAGGACATGAAAAGTTATAGATAAAGGGAAACTACCTAAAAAGGAATTGCGTTGAGTCAATGGAGGAGATGTGTGGCTAATGATTTCCACATAGATACATCAATATTTCTCCATAGATGTTTTAGCTAATATTTCCATTAAATTAATAAAAGATTAATTGTGTTATGGATAGCTATATGTTAGTGAATGAATTCTTTTTTAGTCACTTATATATTGTCCATTCATACATGGTATGGAGTTGTATGCATGAATCCTTTATTTTCCTCTACTTCATTTTTTGTATATCTAAGAACACAACCACTTAGATTGGGGTTTTTAAGGGTCTCTTGTTAGAAAAACCCATTAATAACAGTGATTGGAAAAATATATTGTGTGTAGTCTATAGACATGGCCACGAAAGTGGCGAGTTTAGAGTTCTTAGCACATACAATAATAAATTTAGATAAATGATATGATTTAGAGGTCATATTCTATGCTAGACCTAAGGACTAGTAAAGGGTTACTTTCGTCTTTTGAAATAATTGACCATGGGTAACTCCTATCAATTAGGGGATAAAGATAATTAAATATTGTGGGAAGCTATCCTAGCAAAGTTTGTAGAAATTATTTGTAGATTCAAACTGCTAATTGTAACATGCTAAGACAATAGACTTGAATCTACTCTACTTATCATCAGAAACAATTAAATGATCATGAAATCACAAAGCATACAAGAGAAAGAATTCAATCAACACATTACACAATGATTTCCTAGGGAAAGGCACATTTAAAAACCCCTGCTATTTGTATATTTCAATAGTCAGAAAATATGAGAAGATTACAATGCTTTTCTCAAGTCGGAGCAACCTTTGCACTATCTCTATCCATCTCACTACTTCTTAGGATGACTTTGGCCAACACTTAGCAAATTTCCTAGCTTTCCAGGCTCCTACTTCCTTGTACTCACAAGCTCTACACACAAACTTTTGCTTCTTATTGCTTGGTATCACCAACTCATGCTCACCAAAACAATGAATAAACTTGTGCCTTCATTCCTCCTTTTAAAGGCAATTCAAATGGTTAAAATTAGTGAATTTTCTAATTAAGGAATTATTTATTTTAGGTCTTCTTCTGATTGCATGCACCATCTGTTTAATTTAGATGATTTTTCAGCTGATAGTACATTGTCCCTAAACTCCAACCTTAACTGGATATTTCTATGATCTGAAATGCATGGGTTAATTATGAATGAATCTTCAATTTACTGGTTTATCACTGTAGGAAGCACCACACTTCACTTCATGCAACACCCCACTACTAGACCTCCAACTAATTTCTCCATCAGTTGGAACTAGTTTAACTGACTTTAACTCAGTTAGACTGAATTAAATAATTACAACTCAAAATAAACTCAACTAGTGCTCCTAATTGTAGGAGATACTCTACATGACTCTAGTTAGACACTCCCTCTAAAAAAGAAAGGAATTCAGCTCCGGTACCTTTGGAATGTTTTGCATGCAACTCTTGTCATTGTTGTTGTTGATACTGCAACATCTACAACCTAAAAAAAACATCCAAACAAATAAACTCAATCAACAGTGTTTGCAACTGTCTACTAGGAAAAAATGTGTTGCTACTGACTTTGCTACTGAGCCTCTTGCTCTGATGTCAACACTTCTCTGCACTCCTCAGTATCTGACTGACACAGATCCTCCTGCTACTGAATGTTGTGGGCTCCCATATAAAGGTGACGATCCATGAGGAATAAAAACCTCAATGCACCTTGCCCAAATTTCTACATTCTTGGGCTATTGCTTCACATCGCCCCACCTCTCACTTGGAGGTATGGATACATGTGCTCCCTCTGCCCATTTGGCTTGAAATTTCCCCCTACTGGAGGTCTCTACTTGAGTGGATGTATCCACTCAATGTATTCTCTTCTTCTCCAATTGTGGCTGCTCCACAACTTACTGAGGTTGCTTTTGAGGTTGCATCTGAGCCTGCATGTTCAGAGGTAATTCATGCTCCCTATCAACCACGAAGTCTCTAACGTTTCCTTCCTCGTCAAGGCTTTGGATGCATGAGCTAAATCCGATCTACTCATACTACCGCTACTTCAACACTGCTGCTGCACCTACTGCAATAATGAGTATGATCTCCCTAGGTCCTAAAGTACTAGCATCCATATGGCTGCTCGCTCTGAAACTAGACTCCCTCTAAGTCTTGATCTCCATTGATCTACCCACTAGAAACCTTCTTTCTCCATTAAGAAGTCTTCACATAGGGTATTTTGGATCTTCCCTGAAATACAGCTCCATCAATTGACAAGGACAACTTCAAATTCTTCTCTTCTATTATGATTTCAGCTTTGATACCATGTAGAAATTTCTACAAATCTAGCTCCGATACCATGTAGAATTTTCTACAAATCTAGCTCTGATACCATGTATAAATTTCTATACATATATCTCACTGCTTTCCAAACAAGCCTTGGATGAATACAATATGCTCTGCTAAACCTGCACAAGTATTTTCTATCCTCTACCTGACTCACTGCCTTTGGCCAATACTTAGCCAAATTCCACTACCTGCCAAGCTCTTGGGAAGGCCTAGAAGTGCTAAGCTCACCAGAATTCCACTACCTGCCAAGCTCTTGGGAAGGCCTAGAAGTGCTAAGCTCACCAGAAGTCTGCACCTAGGGTCTTCTAGATCTACCCTGAACTAGAGCTCCATCAATCTGCAAGGACAACTTTGAATTCTTCTCTTCTATTGTGATTTCAGCTCTGTTACGATGTAGAAATTTCTACAAATCTAGCTCTGATACCATGTAGAAATTCCTTGTAGATTCAAACTGCTAATTGTAATATGCTAAAACAATAGACTTGAATCTAATCTACTCATCAGTGGAAAAAAATTAACGATCACGAAATCACGAAGCATACAAGAGAAATAATTCAATGAACACATTACACAATGATTTTATGGGGAAACCCACAGCTAAAACCCCTTCTATATGTATTTTGTATTAGTCAGAAAATATGAGAAGATTACAATGTTTTTCTCAAGTCCGAGCAATGTCTTCACTATCTCTATCTGTCTCACTGCTTCCTATGACGACTTTGGCTAACACTTAGCCAATTTCCTAGCCTTCCAAGCTCCTACTTTGTTGCACTCACAAGCTCCATGCACAAACTTGTGCTTCCTATTGCTTGGTCTCACTAACTTGTGCTCACCAAAATAATGAATAAACTTGTGCCTTCATTCCTCCTTTTAAAGGCAATTCAAATGGTTAAAATTAGTGGTTTTTCTAATTAAGGAATGATTTATTTTAGGCCTTCTTCTGATTGCATGCACCATCTGTTTAATTTAGATGATTTTACAACTCATAGTACATTGTTCTTGAACTCCAATCTCAACTGGGTCTTTCTTTGATCTGACATGCATGAGTTAATTATGAATGAATCTTTAGTTTACTGGTTGATTGTAGAAAATCGTATAGATTCATAAGCTCATGCAATGTACTAAAGCATAGGACAAGAATCGACTTCTACTTTCAACCAGTTGAAGCCAATAGATCGATGAAAACAATATGAACAAGAAGAACATAAATCAATGGCACAAAACATGATAAGTTTTCCTGGGGAAAGTTGCAGCTTAAAACCTCACCTATTTGTATTGCATTAAATTAGAAATATGAGTGAAGATATAAAGATTGTTCTCACATGACAAATTTGCACAAGGATGCCCAACTCTCTTAGCTCACAAGCTAGCTCTTGGGAAACACTTAGCCAATTCTACAGCTCTCTAAGCCCCTAATCTCTTGTGTAATTCCTAGGATGAATAACCCATATTTAAAGGGAATTCATGCTTCCAAAACTGTGCAATCCAAACATAATATCAATCTATGATGCATGCATGATATTTACACTCCAGTAAATAATACCATTGATAGTACACTGTTTCTACACTCTAGCCTCAACTAGGTCTTTCTCAGAATCAACATGCATGAGTTTCTGATAAGGGGATCTTTAGTTAACTAGAGTGACACGTGTGGATGCACTAGTGCACCAACTGACTGTTAACTCTCTATTAGTTCCACAAATAGTTTGGAACTAATTTAACTGAATATAACTTAGTAAACTGAGTTGTCTAATTTATAACTCAATTTAAACTCATATTAGACCCCTAAAACTTAGGGAGAACATATACATGACTTTAAAAAGACTTCCAACTCAAAATTCCTAAGCTAATTAATTTAATTAAACTTAATTAACTATTTACAGGTTGCTATGAGAATAGAATTTGATTTTAATTCTTAGTTTAATTTAAGGTCAAATTAAATTGGAATTTCTTGTTGCCATTTCTCAACACTCCTTGCCAACAAGAAAGGGATTATCAACTACCCTGATCCTGTCACTGTGAAACTTGAATTTACATCTTGACAATGCCTTTTTCAAAATGTCAGCATCTTGCTCCTCTGTGGGAATGTAATCTAACAACATAATCTGCCTCAATACACAATATTTGATATCAAATATCAATATGCTTAGACCGATCATGAAAAAATGGATTTTCAGAAAGTTTGATACACCTCTAATTATTGCAGTAAATCATAGTTGGATCCATCTACTGAACAAACAAACTAGCCAGGATCTTCCTCATCTAGATGGCCTCACATGCTGCCTGACTCACAACCATGTACTCCACCTCTGAACTGAGTGCAACCAATATTTGTTTCTCGTTGCACCAAGAAACTACCATTGACCCAATACTGAAGATCCCTCCTGATGTGCTCTTCCCGTGGGATGGAATCATTGCCCAACTGCATCGATGAAGCCTTGAAGCTTCACTCACTCTATCCGTTTGTACCATAATCCATACTAAGAAGTGCCCCTGAGGTATATCAACACATGCTTTGTTTCCTTCCAATACAACTTGGTAGGCCTAACCATTACTTGACTAAGCTGGTTAGTTGCATAGCACATATCTGGTCGTGTGTTCAATAAGTACATGAGTGAACCCACAAGCTGCCTGTAAACAATAACTTCCATTACTTCCCTTGAAGTAGCATCCTCCTTCCTCTAGTTACCTACTAGAGGAGTATCCATTGGTTTGCTACTCTCCATGCAGAATCTCCTGAGTATTTCATTGACATACTTTCCCTAAGACACAAACAACTCCCCATCTCCCTGCCAAGAAAGTAGTGCATGAACCCCATGTCCTTCATCTCAAACTCTCCTGCAAGGTCCTCCTTGCAAGACTTGATTAACTAATCATCACTTGTCAGTATGAGATCATCAACATAAAGTACAATGATCAACAATTTACCTTCCACCACTATGTGGTATAGGTTTGCATCCACTTCACTCTTCGTGAAGCCCAACCCAATGAAGTAGCTATCTATCCTGTTGTACCAAGCATGGGGTGCTTGCTTCAACCCATACAATGCTCTCTTGAATTGGCACACATGCGACTCACTGTTAAAGGTCTCAAAACCTTCAAGATGCTCTATGTACACCTCTTCCTCAATCATGCCATTAATGAAGGTTGTCTTCACATCCATCTGATGTATCTTCCAACCCATATGTGCTAATAGTGAGAATATAGATTTGATCGATGAGTACCTTGCAACAAGAGTAAAGGTCTCATCATAGTCAATCCCCTTTACCTATGAAAAACCACGGGCCACAAATCTAGCCTTATGCTTCTCCACACTACCATCTGCAGCTTGCTTTATCTTGTAAAGCCAACGAGAGCTCAATACTGACTTGTCCTCTGATTTTGGGACAACATCCCAAACATCGTTACGAACTATGGAGTCATACTCCTCCACCATGGAATTAACCCAAACTGGCTGTTTCGTTGCTTCCTTAAAGGAAGATGGCTCTGTCACAACACATTATCCCATAAGAGCCATGTATCCAATGTGCCTCTCAGGTGACCTCCTCTTCACGCTGAGAAGTGGGTGCTCCCACATTCTCCCATGCATCATCCAACAATCTATCAACCTCTTTGGTGCACTTTCTTCCCTCTCTAGAAGTCTCTACCTAAGTGGATGTCTCCACTCTCAGATCCTCTACATGTGGTTGCTCCACATCAATTTGAGGCTCCTCAACATTAGGAGCTAAAAGCTCCTCATATGCATGTAGCTCAAGCTCCCTCTCAAGGGAAACTCACATGGACTTCTCCTTATCAAATATAACATCCTTGTGAACCACTATCATCCTACTGGTCGAAAAGTATGCCTAATAGTTGTGAGGTGTATTAGTGTACCCCACAAATATCCCCAACTCTGTTGTAGGCTCAAGTTTCTTCCGTGCATCTTTGGTCACATGGCAATATACTGATGACCCTAAAATCCTGAAGTGACCAACATCTGGCCTCTTACCAGAATAAGCCTCCTCTGGTGTCTTCATCTCAAGTATCCAATGTGGTCTATGATTCTGAACATAAACCGATGTGTTGCATGCCTCAGCCCACAAGTGTAGTGGTAGGCCCTGATCATGCAACATCACCCTTTCTACCCCTACTATGCTTTTGTTCTTCCTCTCGGCCACCCCATTCTGCTGAGGATTATGGGGTGCCGTTAACTCCTGTTTAATCCCTTCCATTGCACAGGAGTTCTTAACCTCATTTCAGACATACTCACCACCGTTATCACTCCATAGAACTTTAACCTTGTTTCCCGAATCTTTCTCCACCAATGCTTTAAACTCACAAAACTTTGTGAAAGTTTGATCCTTTTTCTGCATGAAAAATATGCAACATTTACGAGAATAGTCATCGACAAATATAACATAATACCTGTGTTTGGTTGTGGATGCTGTTGAGAATGGTCCACACACATATGAATGGACTCACTCTAGAATAGCCTCTACTCGATTGTCTCTATCGTAAAAGAAGACTTGGTGTATTTTCCCAAAGTATACCCCTTGCATGTATCAACTTGCTTAGGCATACCTTTAGGAAGACCAATAGAGATCTGCTGCAATATTGTCAAATCCCCATGATGCAAGTGGCCCAATCGCCTATGCCACAACTTGTCGACATCTCAGCTCTATACCCTTTATGCTTTGGTGCTCAAAGCAGCACATTCCTCTACCCCCAACTTGTAGATATTCTTCACCTGAATCCCTATATTGTTCACTTGACCTGTGGCTATATGTCGAAGGAACGCCTTTCCTTTTGAGAAGATCATATCATAGCTTCTATCCTCAAGCATGGAATGATTACCAAGTTCTTTTTAAGCTTGGGAACATATAAAACATTATTCAAGGTGAGTGGAGCCCCATGCTCCCTCTAAAAAGTAGTTGTGCCAAATCTAGTAACACTATACTTCCCATCGTCACCCATCTCGATATGCATTTGGATATCATTCTCCTCCTAGTCACTGGATAACTCTTCGTCACTAGTCATGTGGAATGAAGCTCCACTATCTAAGTACTGTACACTTCCCATCATTGATGACACCATGCATGCAATGAGGGAAAAATCCAATTTCGAATTGAGAGGCCAAAGCCTCACCTGCCACTCCTCCTAAGGACTTCTTCTTGGACTCCTTGAGTGGAGAATTTGCAGCAAAATGGCCCAGCTCTTAATATTGAAAGTACTTAACTTTCGTCATGTATTTTTTCTTACCTCCATGATAAGAATCCCATTTGGAATGGGAATCTTTCCTTTTCCCTTTCTTTGCCTTGATTTCTAAGGCACAATTCTCTTCATCACCAGTCTTTGATGAAGAGCCATCCCTGGTGTTCCTCCTGATCTCCTCCTGCATCAAATATGCCCATAGTCATTCCCAATCTGGCAGCTTCTCCCAACCATTGACAGAGTCCTGATAACTATGCCAACTCTTTGGGAGTCCTAGAAGAGAAAGACTCACCATATCATCCTCAGTAACCGTGATTCCAACACTTCCAAGTTCATCGTGACAATGAGTGAACTTGGTCAGCTATTTTGGAATCGTCTCGCCTTTCTCCATTTTGATATTTTGAAGTTTGTCCTTTAGTGCCAATTTCCTTTGGTCACTGTTGTTCTGATACAAGTCTGTCAATGTGTTCCACATAGCATATAAAGTTTCCTTACCATGGAGACTCGAGACAATGTGGTCTTGAACTCCCTCAAGGATTATCCACCTCTTCTTGGCCACACACTTCTTCCATTCGACCAAATTCTGTGCATCCAATGTTGTTGGCTTAAGAATTTCTTGATCAATGAATTCCTTCAAGCCATTATCCTCTAGCACAACCTCCATTATATCCCTCTAGGCTATAAAATTAGAGCTTCCTTCCAAGTCATACTCGATCCGCAAACCATAGTACGTCACCTACCGATGCTGGAGTATGTATTGCAAATTCAAATTTCACCTGTAACCCAAAAATGAAAACTTCAAAATATCCTCTAGTATATTGTTGTTAGCTTTGATACCATGTAGAAAATCTTTTAGATTCACAAGCTCGTGTAATTTAATAAAGCACAGGACAAGAATCTACTTCTACTTTCAACCGGTAGAAGCCAATAGGTCGATGAAAACAATATGAACAACAAGAAGAAAATCAATGGCACATAACACAATAAGTTTTCCTGGGGAAAGCCATAGATCAAAACCCCGCATATCTGTATTGCATTAAATAAAAAATATAAGTGAAGATACAAAGATTATTCTCACAAGAACAATTCCGCATAAATATTCTCAACTCTCTCAGATCACAAGTTAGCTCTTGGCCAACACTTAGCCAATTTTGCAGCTCTAGAAGCCCCTAATATCTTGCATAATTCCTGGGATGAATAGCCTGTATTTAAAGGGAATTCATGTTCCAAAACTACGCAATTCAAACATATCATCAATATTTGATGCATGCATGGTATTTACACTCCAGTAAATAATACCACTGATAATACACTGTCCATGCACTTTAGTCTCAATTGGTTCTTTCTCAGAATCAACATGAACGAGTTTCTGATGAGGGAATCTTCAGTTAACTAGAGTGACAGTTGTGGATGCACTAGTGCACCAACTGTCTGTTAACTCTCTATTAGTTCCGCAAACAATTTGGAACTAATTTAACTGAACATAACTTAGTAAACTGAGTTATCTAATTTACAACTCAATTTAAACTCGTACTAAACCCCTAAAACTTAGGGAGAACATATACATGACTTCATAAAGACTTCCAACTTGAAATTCCTAAGCTAATTAAGTTAATTAAACTTAATTAACTATTTACAAGTTGTTATGAGAATAGAATTCGATTTTAATTCTCAGTTTAAATCAAGGATAAATTAAACTGGAATTTTTTTTTGCCATTTATTAACATTGATGAATGTAGGCAACGCCACACTACACTTCAGGCAACAACCCACTACTATACCTCCCACTAATTCATCCACCAATTGGAACTAGTTTAACTAACTTTAACTCAGTTAGACTGAATTAAATAATTACAACTCAAAATAAACTCAATTAGTGCTCCTAATTGTAGGAGACACTCTACATAACTCTAGTTAGACCCTCAAATCGAATTAACTGAGCTAAGTAAGTCAAATTAAGTTAGTTAACTATTACAAGTTGTCATGAGATGTGTAATTACAATTTAATTCAAGGACAAATTAAATTAGGATTTTTTTTCTTGATGCTATTTTAAACATTTCTTGTTTCTATTTTTAACCAAGTTGTCATTGAAAGGGGAAATTTCGGAAGAGGAGATATCAATCATTTTTCACAATTGTTGTATTAGTTTTTAGGGGATTCCTTCAAAGAGGTTTTTCTAGATTTGGGAATGGTGTATTTTTTCTTTTATAAAAATATGATAAAATGGGCTACTAGGATGACATGCTCTGCAAAAATTCTAGTACCTATATGGCATAAGAGGTATTTGGTTGAAATGTGGGTGAAAGCATCAAATTCTATAGATAGAATCAAAGAGTAAGTGAAGACTTCATGTTTTGTGACTAGAGCCCCTTTCTTTCCTATAATATTTCACAAAATATATGTTAAGGATGACAAGTTTGGATGTTTGAAAGGCATGATATATGGATTTTGTGAGAACTCATTCTTACTGGATAGGATAATTAATGATGGGACCCCTGAGGTGAATCATCATGGTATTTATTGATTTTTATTCTTATGTGTGAATTTCACACTAATTTAATTTGGATTGACTATTTTGATCAATAGTTCAAACCTTTATTATTGATCTTTGTTAGTTATATCACAAATTTTTACATTGTATGTGAACCACCTACCAATTATTTCTAGGTCATGGATCTTGATTGATGGGAGTGATTGAAGAAACTTGTGTCTCTTGAAAAGGTTAGACCCTCTCTTTCCTTGATCCAGTATGAGAAAACCTAGATCACTGATTACTTTTTTGTGGGAGATATATCCACCTTTTGTGGCTTGATGGAACACTTCACCAATCTAATGAAAAATCTTGCACATGAATTACAATCTTCGATCTTTCCCAGTGGGATAATCCTTAGTAATGGACTGTACATTTTACATTTTGGACCCTTAAAGGACCTAATGATAGTAACCAATCCTATGTCATTGATGTATGTTAGTTGGCATAATTAGGACCATTCACTGCATTATAACTTATATGAACCACCATTGAATCTAAAGATCACAAATCCCTATGTGCCATTGATTTGATCCTTAAACCATTCACAATACTTATGGGTAACAATACCCCATTGATGAATTTGACCTCATAAGTTATTTGGGCCATAAACCTTTGCTTACAGTGGGCATTCCAACCATTTTTTGGACCTCTAATTTAAAACCTCACTAATATACCCATCATTGAAAATGGATAAATTTTTTTTTTCTTTTTTCATGGAGATAATTGCCCTCATTTATTTTACTTTCCCAAAAATGCTTACTTCTTATTCATGACCAAGGGAAATTTTAAGGGACAAAATTCACCTTGGGGATAATTTTTATAAGTTTTGCTAAGGAGTTTACACATTAACATAAAGATGGAAACTTAAAATTTCCCCTATTCATGGCACTCCAACACTAGATCCCTTGGAAAATTTTGTGTGCACCCTCACCATTATTCATAGTAACATTGTTGCAAAAGGAAAAAGGGAGGTTAATAGGTTCAAAAATAATTTATTAAAGAGGGTTTTAGAAAATGAATTAGGCAAAGAAGATCTACAAACTAGAAGTCAAAAGGAAGAAGACCACCTGAGTTGAGAATTTAATGTAGAGGGCCATGAGGGTTGTAAAAATATTGGTAGGGCTGTGCTTAGGGGAAACATAAGCTATTTATGCATTTTATGTCATGATCCTTGCACCTTAGAAATGATAACAAACTAATAATTATAGTCCATTTCAAGGGAAAAACCTCCTTATACAATAAACACAATAATCAAGATAACATTTGATTATACTAAGACTAGCTCTCCTTAGTGTATCTATGGGAGACAAAGGATACAATTATAATAATATGGGACCATGAGGGGTTCTAGCCTACATAAAAACATAACAATATAAATGTAATCACTCAATATATAGGGCCTAATAATGGATTTTTGTGTTAACATGGGGCTTATATCTTAACATGTCCCTCCCCTTCAAAGAAGTGTTTTGCTCAAAACTTGACTATTTGTGGGTGCTTCTACATGAAACACTCATCTTCCCATGCCACTTCTTCCACTGGTACATTCTTCCATTTGACGAGGTAATTAGTAATTGCTTGATTTCTCATCTTCTTAGTCCTTGTTTCCAAAATTGTTTCACGTTCCAATATTATTTTCCCTTCTTCATTAATCCCTAGTAGAAGAGTTTGGATTGGGATCTTATCACCAATTATCTTATTTAAGTAAGAAACATGGAAGACTGGATGTACATGTGAAGATGGAGGTAGCTCCAATTTGTAGGCCATAATTCTGTTGGAAATACTGAGATCAGGGTGAATAAATATTTCACTTCAATTAGTTAATTTTTAATATTTAGAGCATTAATTAACATTAGCATCAGATCAAAATATAAATAATCAACGCCATTCAACAATGTAAAATATCAAATAAAGTAGACAATATATTTTTAGGTGGAAACCCTTATGGGAGGAAAACCATTGAACACTTCTTAATATAGGTCTTCAAATTTTACATCAATTAGGAAGCTCCAACTTCCAATATTTTCAGCATCAATTGAAGGAGGCTCCAACCCCCTAGTTTTCAATATCTAACCTTAAGGATGCTTCAATGCCTTAATTTACCATCTCCAACTAGAAGGATGCTTCAATGCCCTGGTTTACCAACTCCAACTGTAAGGACACTCCAATGCCCTAGTTTTATCAACTCTGGTTGAAAGGATGCTCCAACACCCTGTGTAGGCTCCAACATACCCTAGAACCACCCTATTTCCACAAGTGAACCATGTCTGACAATTTTTAGACTAGATCCACCTATTCTCAAAATTAATACAAAAACAAATTGAAATACAATATTTATCACTACATTAATGTGCGATCATATATGTCTATGTTATACAACTGTTGTACCTATATCAATAGTTTTGCTCAACTAATTTAACTCTACTTAGCACATCAACACTGATAAATGACACATTCAACTAATAAATCCTAATAGCAACAAAATTCTCTCATCAAACCCTAATGTGAGTAGACTATGACACAAACCCTTAATTATACATTATATAACTATACAATCATTTTATTGTCATTAAAACATGTAAGTCATACAAGTCCTCACTAAGCTTTGTCATCAACATCATTATACATGAAAACCCTATAAACTTTGCTTCGTTTTTTATTAAAGAATAAAAAACTAGAAACATAAGAAATTTGTCAAGTCTACTTCCATAAAAACTCCACTCAAGTTATGTCACTATTAACTCACATCAGCAAAATCTAATTCGCAAGAATATATGAGATCCCTAATCATCATATATATCAAAACCTACTAATAAAAAAGTGCTCTCAACAATACATCAAATGCTAATGGGAGTAGACTCTAACATAAACCCTATTGTGACAACATCAATAACACTTTTGATCAAATAAACATATACTCAATTCTCAACAACATAAAACCTCTTTCTGTTCAAATCCTACCAACATAGAAAATAACAACATTCAACTTGCTCTTTCTCAATCACAAAAGTTATAGGCATACAAATCCATAGCAACACAATACTTAGATATACATGGCATTAATGGCCCTCTACAATGTGCAAACCCTAATAACATAATCTCAAAAATTCACCTGCTCAACACTCCATGCTTCTTCCATTGCATTTTCCAAAAATCAAATCACATCATTGTTATCTATATAAGCTCCATGCATCATGACACTAGTAGTAGCATATGAAGTATAAGGCTATAGGGAAAAATGATACAATGGCAGTTGCAATAGTATATATGTGGCACAAAATTGTACTATTAACCCCTGGAATTCTAACAACATCTAAAACACAATGGGCTCTAAGCAAAGTTGTCAAGCGCACAAACATATACACTCTTCATGCATAATAAATGTGCTTTGTCACACACTCCAATTCACACTCCATTTGGACTCATCACACGTAAATGCTTAATAACTTGAAATCGATACATTTAAGCATATTTATGTACATCATTCAATATACTTCACACAAAAATATTCAAGTATAATCACACACTAAGCAACCTATGGCCATACTCTACCCATTGTCACTTCCTCCACACATGGTAGCCGCTTTTACACATTGGTTTTTCTGCTATAAGTGAATATCCTCATACAAGCATCTATAATGTCACAATTTAGGTCTACACATATGTTTTGTTTTCTCTCTGATCTTTAGCTCAAATTTCTCCAACCAATCCATAGGATCTAGGGAGATTCTTTGTTTCTTCACTCTAAATCCCTATTCTTCCATGCGTACAAAATTGATATAAACAATCATCGATTACTTATGCGGTGAAAAATTATTACCAAGGGTTCCAACGTATGTATCAAATCAATTATTCAATAGAAAAAGACAACACATAAGTATGTTAGTTGATTACACAGGTATATGTGCACTACCATCACATCTACTTCTGAGCATTCTATAGGTAACACACCCAGTCATTCTCATCAAATTCATTATGCATAGAGCTCCATCATTTTTTATCGATTACACTTGATCATCCTTTAAACACAGAAAAATATTAGCCTCAACAACATCAATAAGGGACATCCTCAAGCTACAAGTAAACTTGCCTTAATTCCTCCAGATCAACTTCATGTCACTAGCATATTCAATTCAAAACCAAGGGCCGAAAATAGTGATAAGAATGCCTCAAAACATCAACAAAATTCCTCAAAATGTCACAAGCACTTATGCTCCAAATGCACTTGACTATTTTGGGCTGAAGTCTTAGATGTGTTACAAACCTCAAAACTATGCTTCAGGATTAGCAAGAATGTGCCCACAAATGAGTCTCGGTATGATAGTCTAGAAGCGCAGAAAAGAGTTTGAAACAATGCATTGATAGCCTTAGGTAACAAGAAAATAAATCCTCATAAAATGTACTCAACTATGCCTTAAGATGTGCTCAGATTCCAATGAAACCATTCCCCCCCCAAAAAAAAATATACCCAACTAGACTTCAAACTTTGACCTCCTCTTATAATTGGACATGACTACACTAGATAGAAGATTTCAAAGAAAATAGTCATATATCTATTCAATGCCCTTTATGAGAAGACATGCCTCTTTTTATAGTGAAGGAGGAGGCTTCTAGGAAGGAGCCGACTTGCATATTTTGGAGGGAAGCTGACCCAATTTGAAAATTAAATTTGAATACTTGGAGCTAAAAACCACTTAATTTGGAAGATGACTTTGTCAACAAGATTAATCAAGCTTTCTCTTGACCATTAATCCAATTTAAATTAATTTTCTTTAATAAAAATAAATATTTTCTTGTGACTTTAATTAGTAATTCGAATAGGCCACTTCTCTTTAAAAAAGAATCAAAATCTTGTGACATATCCTTTTGGGGTGTCTTGACCAAGAATGGGGCTCTAATCTTCAAAGAGGTGCAACCCCTCAATAATGAGGAATTAGGATATGTACCACCTACCATTAGAATCAATATGACAAGGAGAGTCAAATGACAATTATCCTAATTCCAAACAAAAATACCTTTCCATCCAAAAATTTCATAAATTACGGGTCATATAGGGCTTCCTGGGACTTCTTAATCATTTGAGCTTCAATCAATGCAATCTAGAGAAATATTAAGAGCATTCAAGAACCAATGTTGGCATTAATGAAAACACCATTCAACAAATACCAATCCTCTGCAACACCTTATAGGGGCCATAATACATTGGAGCTAATTTATTGTCCTTCTTTTGTTACTTGACATTTATTTACATGGTTGTAGGCTCGCAAATGTGCAATCCCCCACTTCAAATTCCCCTTTAATGCAATGTTAACCTTCTTTTTGTTCATCCTCTTTTGTGCCATAACCAACTTCTCCTTTCATATTTTGAGAACTTCTTTTTGGTATTGGATGTGTTACACTAATACTTAATCCTTTATAGTACTTTTCAAGGGTGATGTGATGTATGGAGGATGATATCCATAGAGTGCCATAAATGGTAACATTTTAAATGAAGTATGGAAAGATGTGTTGTACCACCATTTTTCCAAGGGAAACCATTTGACCCATTTTTTCTATTTATCATATGCAAAACAGCATAGACCTTTTTCTAAACATTTATTCAAAATCTTAGTATGCCTATCAAATTGAGGATGATAAGATGAGTTTTGAGCCAATTGAGTACCCAAAAAAGAAAATAATTCATTCCAAAAATTTCTAGTGAAAATTGGATCTCTAACACTTACAATAATCTTTGGTATTCCATGTAGATTTTGGATTATTACCATGAATTCTTCTACCAAAACTCTTACTTTAAGAGGATGAGAAAGAGAGAAAAAGTGGTCATACTTTTTCATTGGATCTACCACTAACATAATGACATTATTTCCTTTATATTTGGGTAAGTATGTAATAAAATCCATTGAAACTTCTTCCCAATGCTGGTTTGGTATGGATAATGGTTGACGGAGCCCTAGGGTTTCGATATAATCTCCTTTATTTTGTTGGCACACCCCACATTTTGCCACAAATTTTTGCACACTTACTTTAAGACCTTCCAAAAAAAAAACTTTCTTGATCCTATGGTATATTGTCTTCAAGAACCCTTAATGTCCTCCTTTGGGAGAAGTGCGTAAATATAATAGGACCTTATTTTTGAGTTGAGAATTCTTTCATAAGTATAAGCAACCTTGATACCATGACAAATAATTTTCCATGTAAAATTTTCTACTACATCAAGGTCTGCCTATAGCTATTGAATGATCTTGCATATATTCTCCTCCTGGTGCCATTCTATCTGTGTTTCTTCCACCTAATAATATTGTGGAATATAAATAATACATAGTAAACCATTTGTGTATTCCTCTTTCCTTAAGAGTATATCAGCCACAATATTTTGTTTTCCCTATTTCTAGATAATTTCAAAGCCATAACTCAACATATTTGTGATCCATTTCTGTTTCTCTTTTGAAGATAGTCTTTTCTCCAAGAAGTACTTCAAGCTATCATGATCTATTTTACTTTGATGTGTCTTCCTATTAGGTATGGACACCATTTCTTAATTGCATGTAGTAAACCAACATTTATTTTTCATAGATGGGTCTAAGTAATTTCTTTCCTTTAAGTTCAATATTTTCAAATACAAGGGTCTTCCTTCTTATGCCAAAAATACATCAATGACATGGCCTAAGGCATAACAGTCGATAATAAATATTTTTGTGAAGTTAGGCATCCCCAATACAAGAGTTTTACACATATCCTCATTGAGTTCTTAAAATTCTTTGGTTGCTTCTTTAGTTCAATTAAATTCTTCCATATTCAATAAAATTATTAGAGGTGTTGTTATTTGACCATAATTATTGAAAAATTTGCATTAATATCTTGTCAATCTTAAGAATCCTCCAAGTTTTTTCAAGGTATTTGGGATTAGGCATTCCCTCACAACTTTGATTTTTTTAGGATCCACCTTGATACCATTGCGTGATACAATGTGACCCAAATATTCCACTTCTTGAATCCTAAAGGCACACATAGAAGGATTTGCATATAGTTGTTGCTCTTCCAATAGGGTTGATTTCTTGTCAACATGTTGTACATGCTCTTCCCAATATTTGTTGTAAATTAGTATGTCATAAAAAAATACTAGCACAAATTTTCTAAGGATGGGTTTGAAAATATAATTCCTTAAGCTTTGAAATGTTGAAGGTCCATTTGTAAGTCCAAAGGGCATAACCAAAAACTCATAACGACCTTCATGTTGTAAATGATGTTTTGGGAATTCTTTCTTGCCTCATTCTAATATGACGATATCCAAAATGAAGATCCAACTTAGTAAAAAAGAAATCTCCATGAAATTCATTAATGATAGGAATAGGAAAATTATCTGTTATCGTCATTTGTTGATCTATCTATAGTCTAGACAGATATGCAATGAACCATCATTTTTTATAACCATCATCACTGGTGAAGAGAAAGCACTTTGGATAGGATGAATGATTCCCACCTCTAACCTTTCTTGAACCATACACTAAATCTCACTCTTTTGTGCACGTGGATATTTATAAGGCCTATTGTTAGGTGGTACACTTCCCAGTTGCAAATGGATTTCATGGTCATGTTCTCGGACAGGTGGAAGACCCTTATGAATTTCTACAAATACATTCGCATGAATGTTGATAACTTTTTGAAGATCCACTAGCACGAAGATATAGATGTTTAAACATCTAATGAACACAATTGTGCAACTACATTTTGGTGTTTGTTTTTAGCAATTTTGTCATGCTATTATATCTTATCACTTTACTAGGACTCCATTGCATACCTCTAAGCTCTATTTCCTTTCCTTCCAAAAAAAATCTTATGAAAATATCTTGGAAATTAAGGGCCTTTGTTCCCAATGATTGTAACCATTGGACTCCCAATAAAGCATCAACACCACCCATTTGGATTGCAATCATGGGACTAACCAATAAATACCCTCCCATATTCAAATTAGTATTATTGTACTTCCTTCAACAAAGTATGGTACCTCCTTATGCAATCATCACTTGAAATTCTTGTGTTGGATATAAAAACAAATAATAAGTTTTGCCAATTTGTAATTGATGAAGTTATGGGTACTCCCTAAATCAATCAATATTGTTACCCTTTTCGTTTTATTATATCCTTCTATCTTGAGGTTTTGTGGAGTACTGATGTTGTCCAGTGCATGAAAAGATATTGTTGGAGTAGTTTCTTATAGCTCTATATCTTGTGAATTTTCCACTTCCTGATCTTCTTGATCTTCATAATCTATGTAGAATAATTTCTTACTGCATTTATTGCCTTTACTATACTTTCTATCATAGTTGAAACATATTCCATTTTCTCTTCTTTCATGCATTTGCCGAGCAGTCGATCTTGTCGATTTAGGAAAGGGATCATGATTTTATCTATAGTTATTAGTGACCAATTTTCTAGTGGCCATATATTTATTTTCAACTTTCCTTGCCAGAATGAAAGCATGCTCTAGAGATTTAGGTTCAAAGAGATGCACCTCATGTTGGATGCTTTCTTTTAAAGTACCCATAAATAGGTCTAATAAGTTATCCTTTGAAATATTCTTTACTCTGAGAGTCAACTTTAGGAATTGTTGAATGTGTTCTATAACAAGACCTTTTCATCAAAGATTTACCAATTAATTAGAGAATGTGTTTCTCTTAATATTCCCATAATGTGCTATCAATTCCTTTGTAAAATGGACCAAGATATACAAAAATCCCTTTTTCTTTCACAAAGGCATCGATACCATACACGTTGGTCTTGTTCAAAAAACATGCTAGGATGCATTATTTACCTTTTGTAAGGATGCTACTTGGTGTAGATCAAAGTATTGCTCCACCTGAAATACCCATGTTACAAGATCATTACCATCAAATTTCATCATATAATTCTTTAGAATGTAGTAGTTCCTCAGTGTTGATTTGAAGCCCTGATGATGTGGATGTTGGATTGAAAATTCATGATTATTGTTCTATAATTCAGAATTTATTCTCTCCAATTGTGTTAGCATACTCCCCATATGAGATTGATTCTCAACAACATGCTTCTCATCATTTTCACTATTTACTTGTATCTCCACATCCCTTTTAGGAATCCTTTCAAAGAGAATATTTTCCATGGAAATAATAGATTTTTGTATTTGTTCCTTATTTTCATTCATCTTCATATCTATTCCTTCCTTATTTTCATTCATCTTCATTTATATTCCTTCCTTATTTGTAATCATCTTCATTTCTATTTATCCTATCTCATTTTTTGTTCCTTCCTTATTTTCATTCTTCTTCTTTTCCATTCCTCTTTTAAGGTTTTCTTCAGAACTTTCAACATACTACCATCCATTTCATTAACTTTATTATCTAATTGAGAGAACCTAAATTCTAAGTCTTAACTTTATTCATGATTAATGGATGAAACTTCAATAGTTTTAATTAGTGTCGTATATTTATTTGGAGGCATCTTGGAAAATAATAATAACCCTCATTATTAAAAAAAAAAAGAGGGAATCTTCTAATGAATAGTTAGGTAAATGGTAAGATACACACCTTAATTTGGAGAAGATCAGAATGGTTGAAGCTTTATTGATATATCTCCAAGATTTGAGGTCTTTTGGATTTGAATATTTGTTTTGTGATACTATGGAATGTATTTTTTGCCAGTCCATAGGTGTGAACTACCAACTGAAATTTCTAGTAAATTTCCCACAAAATTTTGACATTTTTTGCCTCTTCCCACGAGCAAAATTGTATAGTGTTCCACACGTCCAATTCTTGAAATATATATCTGGCACCTATACCTAAGGTACTTTTATATGTCTCTTGAAGATTTCACAGTCTAATTTGTTTTGGACAAGAAGATACAACCAAAATACAAAGTTGACATGTTTAAAATTTATTTCATGGTTATTCACAAAATCTAACTGTTTGGTCAATTTAGTGTGATCTAAATTGCTATTTATATTGTCAACCTGGGGTTCGTAGACTGACGAAGTGAGGTGTACTATATGTACTTAGATAACCATTTTCTTAAGTTTTTTTGTCGTTTTAAGCTTTTTAGTTTGTTTTTGGATTTTATTCTTTTCTTAATGTGTGGTGATGAAAGTGAAGTGTCAAGTGTGTGGAGTGTGAATGGTTATGATTTCTATGCTTGAAAAATGCTCAAAAGAAAGCTTTACAATAACTGAAATGAAATGAATCAAAAAGCGAACTAATGGCAATGGCCCAGTATCCTTGCTGCTGAAAATGAAAAGAAAGCAAAAACTTGGAAAACAACTCAAACTAAAGTAAAGTAGTTAACTCACACTACTTGAGCTTTTTAGATCCTATGCCCCTTGGCTCAATATACCTTAGGGAAGTAATCATGAGCATAACAAGCAATATGATATTTAACTGTTAAAGAAAATAAATTGCATAAGGAAACTAATCACACTACTTGGATTCTTCAAATCCTTTACCCCTTAGCTCAATCTACCTTGGGGAAGTAATTATGAACATAACAAGCAATATGATAACTAAATATAAAAAGAAATTAATCACACTACTTAGACTCCTTTATTTCTTTACCATACAGCTCAATCTACTTTATGGAAACAACTATGAGTAAGTAATATGACACTTAAATCACACCACCGTTAGTGATCTTCTGATCTCCTGCTGATATAGTCATTGACCACAGAAAGAAATCATAAAATTTTTAAGTAGCATGACATCTAATTTAGCAGAAAAAGAAATAAACAAATAACAATTGGAAAAGGACAGTGCTGAATGTAAATTGCAGAAAATAAAGGTTAGCAGGTAGGACAAGATGATCACATATGCCAAAAGTTATTAAAGAAAATAAAAGATTGCCCGGGCTGCCTAAAAGGAACCTGCAAAAAGCACTGATCAGTTTATAAAGACAAAGATATAAACAGTAGAAATCATAAAGCAAAACATCTTATGTACAAACTAATGACAAAATAAAAGCATAAAGAAACTAAACAAATACTTTACAGGGCTTCAGTATGCAGGGGCCCTCTACCACTTCAGCCAATCAAATGATCACAAAACTATCTTCAGAAAGGTCTACTTATGTATTCAAATTAGCAACATGTAAAACAGTGGGGTGGTATAACCAACAGCGTGCGGAAATTACATAATAGTTCAGAAATTCTGTGCAACAAAAGCCTCTTTACAGCGTTTGAAAACGCATTATTTATAATGTAAAAGTCCTACAGCTAACTAATCAACTACTTAGGCTATTAACTGCGTGCCATGGGCACGTAGATCTCATGAGCCGAGATCTAGTTAACTGTCATTATGCTTCTTAAATCCTGGAGTGATGGGCTATTAGATTCGTTGTTCAAAAACGATCCTCAGGTGAGATGGGAACTAGGCCACGTATCATTCACGTGCGTTTAACAGTAACGTGCCACTGCTGGACTCTTCGGTTGGCCACGTCTTTGACTTAGGTTGACCGCGGCTTCAAAATGATGATTTGGCCGGTTCAAAGGGACACGATCCATGTACATGCCATCTGAAGCTTGCTCATATGGCCCGTTCCTTCAGAAGACACCTGGAGCATAGCCTTTAGCAAAATGGATGCGGAATCCTGTGTGGGCTACGGAAACCTGTGTTGGCTGCGGAAACCTGTGCTGGCTGCGGAAATTAACAAGTTTCGGCAGCTGCATGAACAAAAGACTAAACCAAACAACAGACATCAGTATAGTTAGAAAACCACATAAACAATCCTTTTTAAACTATAATGCATGATTCAACCATTGGATGAGTGAAGTGAGTGGAGTATGAGGGTTAAGAGGGGGTGTAGGAAGGTGCAAGGTTGAGGCTCAACATACCCCCACTGTGAAGGTGTTGCATGTCCTCATGCAACCAAAATTGTGTGATTTCCCTTTTAATCTACATGCTCCAAGGCCTCTGCAAGGACATCTAGTCCTCTTTCCTTTTTCCTTGATGCCATTGACATCATCATCCTTGGTTTTCTAACCAGACATTTAAACTTGAGATTAGTTAGAGCCCTGCTTAGCTTCTTGCATCTCTTTTTTAGTCTTCTATTCTTCTTCTACCACAGTCCTAAATGGAGCATGGTATTGCCATGGACCATTTTGTCCACTTTACCTTGCTCTTTGAGTGTTTCATTTTCTTGTATTATGTGCCTATTTAGGACTTCCAGTTCAAACACTTCTTGTTTTAGAGACTGAACCTGGGCATCAAGTGGCAAAGAAGTGCTAGGCCCTGCAGTTGATTGCTCTAGAGATTCCAAGTAATTGTACACCTCCTACTGGTTAGGATCCACATCATGTGATTTTCTTTTCTTGAACTCAAAATTTTGTGGAGGAGGACTGCCTGCTCCTTCTTACCGAAAAGGACTTTCCTCTCGTGGAGGGCTTATGTCAAGGCTTGGCTGTTCTGGTGTTTTCTCAAGTATTTCTTCACTCAAGTCAATGATGTGGGACTGTTCTCTCTTTGTTTTCTTCCATTTTCCTTTTAACCGGGAGCTTCTTATCAAGGATGAACTCACAACTATCTTCTCTGCACTTTGTTTCCCTTTTTGCTGTTTCTTAGCCAAGGCAGCAGCTTTGAGATCCTCTAGCCTTTCTGATAAAGGCTGGTAGTCCTCTTCCAATGATTTTTCAGGTGATGGAGAGATTTCTTGAATGATTACTTTGACCTTCTCCTTCTTTTGTTTCTTGTTCTTGGGCTGGTCTTCTTCTTCTTTATGGGCAGTCTCTTCAATTTCTTTAAGAGGGGAGTCTTGAGCTGTAGCATTTTTATCCCTCCTCCTACTTTTTCTTGGGATTTTTGATGGACTACTTCCAGAGGCTTCAACTGGCTCTTGGAAGTAATTCTTTGTTAGAAATTGATCCCAGGTATCCTTGGATTTCTTTAACTGCTCCTCAATCAGAATTCTTATGAGCCTGTGGTGATAGAGATGGGGCTCAATGTTTCCCACATGCTTTTGAACCGTGATGCTCATTTTCTTTAAGCTTGCTAACAGAAAATGTGGTAAATTGATAACATGTCCATCCATAAAATTCATCATTAACCTCACATGGTACATGTACATGGAGCCAAAATGGCCCTCACATGTAATAAATTTCTGTATAACCAATAACAAACCAGACCATTCTTCTTTCAATACATTGATAGGGATACCTCAGGTGAAAACTATGGTATCCATACCTTGATTGCGCAACATCGTTCTCCAGACTTGGTCATCTACGCTCCTATTCTTGAACCATCTTTCTCCGTCTAGAGGCAGGCCTGTAGCTGCTGCAATGGTGGCCTCGGTCACCGCAAACTTTAAGTTTCCCACCTATGCTGTTTGTCCGTTAAAGGACCTTGCAAAGGTCTTAGCTACTTCCTTATTATACCCTTTGAATTTTTGAATAAACCGGAGCCATTTGGCTTTCTTTAACAACTCCTTGACTTGGGGATAACCTTCCAAGTACTTTGATCCTTACGGCTCGGCTCTCAGCAGTTTTCCCATTATCTCGGCCTTAAATTCACTGAGGGTTTTTATCTACGTATGAGGGTTTAAGGAGGAGTAACTCTGTGACAGAGTTTTTTAGGAGAGACTAAAGTAGTTGTAATCGAGGTTTGGAACGACTGTAGTGGCTGTAGTCACAACATTAAGCAAAGCGTATTGACTGCAGTTGGAAACAGAGGGAATGCTCAGATCACAGGAAGAATAACAAGTGAGCAGGGGTGGCCGTGATCGAACTTATGGAATGAACATGAGTCTATGCGGAGATTGTTATGGCGTGAGTGGAGTAACGACTTGATTTTCCCGAGTTTTAGGTGAATGCATGTGAGGTTTACACGTCTCAAGTAGACGGCTGTGGGAATTATGGCTTGTAAGAGCCATAATACAATAGGTCACGTCTAGGAGTACGAGTCATAATTAAAAGTAGAGTCATTTTTGAGTTTGAACTCGGGTAATCATAAGACCGTTAAGGTGAGTGAATGCGAGGTGTTTGGGATGGTATTATGGAATAGGAATGGTAGTGGGTGGTTAATTAAATCATTACACATAGAAGAACTGATCATGGGTTAATAAATATACATAATGATGACTTGAAGTGCTGTTTGATAGAGAGTTTTGATCATACCTTTGGAAACTTGTCATTTTTTTGCTTAAAATTTGTAACCAATTGCTTCTTCTTGATATTTTGATGATGCCCCATGTCCTTAGCTCACGTACACCTGCATTGCATGCTTTTGGCACTAACATTTGATTTTATTTTGAAATAGAGTGATGCTGGCTGCAGAAATCGTTTCTAGCTGCAGAAACAGGTTCTAGCTGCGGAAACAGTGGCCAGCTGCGGAAACTGAAATAACACCCCCTGATCTGCACAAAGATAGTTTAGAGGAAAATAGTTGAATGAAAAGTAGTCCTGAGCAGGGGACTTTATTGATGAAATGGAATGGAATGAAAATGGAGTGAGAATGGAGTGAGAATGATGATGAAAATGGAATGAAAGTGGACTGAAATGGAATGAGTGGATGAGATGGAATGAAGATGGAAAGAACATGAGAGGAGAATTTTTTTTTGGAAAATATGGTGTCAGGTGCCCCTGATTTTCACCCCATATTTTCTGTATAAGACTTCCAATCCATGATTGGTTTTCAGGCTTATACATTTTTTTTTTTTTTTTTTAGAAACCACAAAAAA
>APFE030976674.1:8639-96070 GCA_000404065.3 Pinus taeda
TTATTTATATATGTTTTTATAATAATTTAGTTGAAGATCGGAGAGGGGCGTGGGATGAACCTGCCACCCTCCCCCCCTAAGGTACATTAAATTACAGGGCATGGCTTGTCCTCTAACATCCATCGATATGCATCCACATAGATGGCATTAAATAGTGGAGTTTGATGAAACATACATTAGTCTTGGTGGTTAGTGATGGAGGTTGGGGCAGGCATGAGGTTGAGGAGTCAACCTCCCTATTGCTAGACCATTCTTTCAGCTCTTGCATTTCCTTTCCACAAGTTGCATTCGATCATGGATTTAGTGTAGTGGGGAGTGGGTACTACTCAAAACTAGAGAAGTGGTGGTCAGTAAATATTTTATTCTGACAAGTGGAGAATTCACTATTCAAACAATGGCCTGATGGTTGATGGTCTAGTGTGGTGAGTGGGCTTAGGATCTGACTACTTGTTATGAGAGTTGTGAGTTGTAATTCTCAATTGGAATTGCAAAAGTGGGGGAGGTTGAATAAGCCCAGATGGCGAGTGAAGAATTTGTTACAATACTTGGAGTCTAGTTGTGGAAGCTGATGAAAGCTTCTAATTATTGACATCGACTTGGGAGCCTAGGTTTCGATTCATCTAACTTTTCTTCTTTTATTTCATATTTCGTCTCATCACAATAACTGTCTCTGTATGTTTATTTGTAGTTGGAGAGTCTTTTTACAATTTGGGTCATGGGCCTTGCCTGGATTGGGGAGAGAAATCGATGGGAAATTTGGTGCAATGGGTGAGATTTCTCATGACGAATCTGTATTCATGAGAGAATGTTTTGTTTCCCATATGGACTTATTCAGTATTAAGTAAATGTCATAGGTCTAGTATCTTGGTAGGTTTGTGGGTATTTTTGGTTAAATTAGCAGGTATATGCAGGCTCTATAAAAATTAGAGATAGTTTTGAAGCGTCTGAGAGTGGGGTTCCCTTGAGTGGTTTAGTATGGTTCATGGTTCATCGTGATAGCATTGGTGTCTTATTCGACTTGTTCTCTGGTAGTACCTTGTTTGGGTTTCTCACGTGTCATTTTCTAGGCCACAATCATTTAAGTTATTGTCAAAGGTCTAATTCACTCCTGTCAATTATACCTCCTCGATAATGCATGCAATGCAGAAGGGGGGGTGGTGGAAGTGGCCTGCAAGGCTAACAAAGGGCTCGACTCTTTTCCCAAGACTCCACAACAACCTATTTTAATGCAGTTACCTTTGAGACACAATGAGAAATCAAGAAATTAGAGACTCAAGAGGGAGTGAAAAGAAAATCCCACTTGGATTCTAAGATTCTGGATGAGTTTTTTTGTTGGGTTCCACATCTTGGTCACACCAAGGGATGGGAAAAGAAATATATTAACTCTATTGCTATACAATGGAAGATGAAGACTTTGCATGGACTGGTCTTGAAAGATAGATAAGTGGAAAGTTATAATGCGTTTGTTACTTTGGATAACATTAAGAGGATGTTGGGGAACCAACACTTCACCTTGGATAGGCTTCACTCAAGGCTGACCCTTGTGGAAAGGCACCTTCATTGAGATACAAACATTGTTGAACCTCCTAGATCGAGAGCTAGGGACCCTATTCTAATCCTTCCTCTAAATTTGAATGATCATATTTGTTAATATATTTAGAATTTTGCAATGTTTTGTAATGCTTATCTTGTATGATGGTCCTTTTTGTAATGAGAGACTAGTTGACTAGCCTTTTTTGTACTTTGAGATAAATAGAAAAATTGAAATTGTGAACACACCTATACCCTTAGAAGACAATGGAAACATTCTTAGTTGACTAGATGTATCAAATTTTTTTTTTATTAAAAACTATTGTCATTGGGAACTATTAGGTAAATTTATTCTTATATATATTTTGTTTTTTTAACTTTTTCGAACCATTATATTTAATAATTACGTTGTGTTGTGTTTTTCCTTTGGATTTTTTTTATAAAATTTTGTCATTAAAGTTGGTTCACATTTTTTTCATTAAAATTTGTTTGGACTTTACTCTTTCCATTTTTGTCATTATATATTATTTTTTATTATAATTTTTATTGTTTTCAGGGCTGTGTGCTAATTGTTTTATTAAAAAAAACATGGATTTAAGTTTTCCGGTAATTTTTATTTTTATTTTTCCTTGAGATGAAATGTGATTATATTTTTATATTGGATAACAATTCAGTAAGCCTATCAAATACGTTTGTGTTATTCACAATTTTTAACTATCTCAAATGTTACACTACACATTTTCCTTTATGTTATTCCTTGGATTTCTCTGCAAAATGCTTGGAAGCAACCTCATCAAAACCCTGTTTACCTAGATATCTACTAAAAGCATTAGTTAATTTTTTTTATTAAATGCAACATTTAATAGAGTATTTTAATTGATAGCGAAGGTGATGGCTATAATTGTATACAACAAATAGACGATATTTAGGGTAGCAATGGAGACAACATTCAAAACCATTTTGTCTTTGAAATCAATAAACAATATCCATAGGGAAATAACATAAATCTTAGGAATAAAACACTAATTGTGAAATGCAAATAGGATTTCTAAACATTAAAACAAATCTTTGAAATACATTATTCTATTAAGCCACTCCCTATAACAATTGAATGTATTAATAGGAAAAGGATCTTTTGGCAAGGGGCTAGAAAATTTCGCTCTAAGATATCGATGGTGAAGACAAAGTTGACGCGACCATGCCCTAACACGGGGTAGGCCCTCTGTAGTACACCTGGGTCTAGGCAGTAGAATAGGCCTGTTTACATTGTAGCTTCCCCATCACCAGCCGACGACCCCTGTTTCTTCGTTTCCTACTTACCTCCCAAAACGGTGACTCAAGCTACTGTTTTTGGTTTAGCGCTGTAGGGTTTGGTCTCGGCCTGTGTTCGTTACTCTGGTTTACAGCGACAGCTGGCGTGACCCCTGGAGCATCAATGGAGGGTGACCTTATAGATTATTCAGAGGACCCCCTTGAGGGCATCTCCATTTTCAACAGACAGACTAGCAATGAGGCATATTTTCTATTCAGTAGGGAGCTCGCTGAGGTTATTTCTCTGCTACCATTACTCTCGTGACAACCCAACACTGTTATCGACCTCCCGGAAGTACCTGTGACTTGGTCGGACTCCACTACGCCTCCCCTGATGTTGATTCCCCATCGTTTCGGCTCCAAGATTATTGGCTCTGAACAGGCAACTGGTTCTTCTGACTTATCCTCCCTTCACCCCTCAGCAGCCTCACACTACCCATCTAAGTCCCCACACAGAGAAGCTCTGCCCTTTTATGCTCACTCTCCCCCACCCTTGGAGTCTGCTTAGTGCTCTGACAGCTATACTACTGTCCCTCCTCTCTCGAACACCTTCCCTTCTGTCTCAACACCATTATCTCCAAACCCTAACCCTAACCGTACCTCTCCAAACCCTAATATCAAAGAAACCATTGAGGGAACAGAGGAAGCGGAGCCTGCCCATGGGAAGAAGCAAAGGTGTATGAAGCCTAAGGCACAGGAAGTCTTCATCGATTAGGAAGAATACTTTCAATGGCAAGACACCATGGATATGGCAGCGATGATCCTAGTTGGTAGGGTCAGGGGCAGGAATTACACCGCAACAAGACTCAAATAATGGGTTGCGGAAATTTGGGGCCATCACCAGGCTGATCTGCCTATTCTACAAACCATTGTTCATGGCTGGTTCACCCTACGTTTCGCGCGAGTTGAACACACCAATTGTGTCCTATCGTCCTTCTGGAACATTGAACAAGCTTTGGTCATGCTAAGGAGATGGATTCCGCTGTTTGATCCGGACAGGGAACAACTTGGGGCGGGGCCAATGTGGGTTCGGGTTCCTGGTCTGCCTCTCCACTTCTAGACTGAGGATATCTTCAGAAGAATTGGTAGTTCTTTGGGGACATACCTAGATTATGAGAGATCCTATCTCTCTATGGGGGTCATGGCCTATTTAAGACTACTGGTTCAATTGGAAATTATAGGTGGTTTACAAGAAAAATTCACGCTTCACTGGAGGAACTATAACTAGATCCAGATACTAGACTATGTGGGGGTCACCTTTCCCTGCAGATGTTGTCATAAGGTTGGACACCTATACAAGGACTGCCCTCTCCTCACGAAATCAAAGATGGGCAACTAAAGGAAGACCTCATCAGCAGGGGGAGCACAGACACAGGAGGAACACTCAAATGGGGCCGATATGATGGATATTAGTGCAGATGGATCTAGGCTAGCCTCATCGACACCGAAGAAGTGCAGGAATGCACCCCTTCGGCCACCTTCACCTCCACTGACCAGGTCTAAGGAGGTCGTTGGAGTCACACTATCTTTGGGTATGTCCAATCCTAACCTTTGATCTACATCCATTAATCATTCATCTACACATAAGGAAATCTCTAAGGAACCTGGGTAGAATTTGGACAATCCTCATCTCCATTTAAGCCATCCGGTTTTCCCCCTCATTCCTCATATTCCTGTTCCCTCACTGACTGCACCCTCGACCATACTGGAGCCACCAAAGGTATCAATCCCTGTATCTTACCCCGATCCCCATCATCTTCGAACACATACCCAAGCACCAATTTCGAATGCTATTGGCATTGGTCTTACAGCTTCCTCGTCCACTCTGAAGCTTCCTCGAGGTAGACCTTCCTCCTTGTCAAAAGCTCAACAAAAGGTAGGAATGGAGGTGGCCTTTGGGAAACAACTTTCACTCAATAGGGTCCTTAGAGCATAGAGCCCTCCTCAGAAGTCTCCCCCATGAATGTTATCTCCTTCAACTATTGAGGGATTGCTAGTCCCGAGAAAAAACTAGTGCTGAGGAGGCGTCTCCAGAAGGAGCCAATTGATATGGTCTTTCTATAGGAAACCTTAGGTGTGGCTGCTATCATTTACCCTCTAAGGGAATCTATGCTCCCAGGATGGCATTTCCAAGCCATTGATGCAATTGGATGTTTGGAGGGCATTGCCCTAGGATACAACCCTCGCAGTATTAATCTTTTGGGCTCCTAGGGGGTATAGGGTTCATAGGGGCAGACATATGCTTGACTGAGCTAGGAGATGAGATTAGAATGAAAAATACATACGAGCCTTGCCATCATAGAGAGAACTTCTGGGAAAGGATTTAGGTAGCCAACAGTTTTCATTATGATAATATAATTCTAGGAGGAGACCTAAATTTCTCCCTAGGCTACTCGGAGTCTTGGGGTCACCACGCTTGTGACCACGCTCAAGCTGAACACTTAGCCGATTTCTTTGAGTAGCTCCTCGACCTACACAAGCTCATTGATATCCCATCTGCCAAACTAGCCCCAACATGGAGGAACAAAAGAAGCGGGGAGGACAACCTTGCCAGCAGGCTGGACCACTTCCTCATCAAGGAACAATTTCTGGAGCAGGGTTACACTTATCGCCAATGGGTGGGATCCGGCGGAATCTCAGACCATCTGCCAATTTACCTTGAAATTTGTGGCAATATTAGCAAACCTCGAGATCCTTTCAAATTCAACTCTACATGGTTGAAAGATAACTCCTACATCCGCCTTGTCACTGACTTTTGGAAGGCTCACCCACCAGTAAGAGGAGGCAACATCACTGAATGATTCATGGCCAATATGAAGGAATTTAAGAAGCTATCCAAGATTTGGGCTCACAACATGAGGTGTGCCGAAGAGCATCGGTTAAATGAGATTGAACTGGATATAGCCAACCTAGAGGAAGACAGTGGAGGCACATTCCCTTCAAATGAGATCAGGGATAAGCTCACTGAATTAATAGTCAAAAGAGGAAACATTCTTAAGGATAAGGAGGAAACCTGGAGACTGCAGAGTAGAGCTATATGGCTGAAGGAAGGGGATGATAATTCCAAAATTTTCCCTAAATTTGCTGATGGAAGGAGGGTCATTAATACTATATGGAAACTGATAAATGAGCAAGGAGCAGAGGTTGATACCTTCCCTCACCTAGCCTCCTTGACCACCTCTCACTTCAAGCAGGTCTATCAACCCCCCTCTAACGATACTCTAGCAGAGGTCATTATAGTAGTGCAATTATTCCCTCAGTTCATTAAAAATGAGGAAGCGGGGGAGCTTAACAAAAAAGTCACTTTAGGGGAGATAGAGGCCACACTGAAATGGTTTAAAAAGGACAATAGCCCTGGTCCAAATGGATGGTCTGTAGAGTTCTACCTGGCCTTTTTTGACATGCTCATAAATGACCTTCTCAAGGACATCGAGGAATGCATGAAGACTAGTTGTATTCATGGGGCTATTAACTCCACCTTCATTGCCCTCATCCCCAAATCATATAACCAACATCCTTCAATGATTTTCGACCCATCACCCTTTGCAATTGCCTATACAAAATCATATCCAAAATCATTGCAAATCGTCTCTGTCCCATCCTATCCAACCACATATCATCCGAACAATTTGCCTTCCTATAGCACTGTCAGATTCATGAAGCCATAGGCATTGCCCAAGAAGTACTCCACTCCATTCAAACCAGGAAGATCAAAGGAATGATCCTTAAAGTTGATCTCTCGAAAGCCTTCAATAGGGTAAGTTGGATTTACCTCAGAATGCTTCTTACTCATTTAGGATTTCCAGTGGGATTTATTAAATGGATCATGTGCTACATCACCAATATATCATTCAGTGTACCGATTAATGGGGTTGCATCACCCTTCTTTGGCTCAGAAAGAGGTTTTAGACAGGGGTGTCCACTATCTCCTCTACTCTTTCTCCTAGTCATGGAAGGGCTAAGTAGACTGATAAAGGACATGCACCATAGAGGCAGACTCTCGGGAATCAGAATATCGGAGGGTTGTACTATAACTTAGCTTCTTTTCATGGATGAAGTACTAATGTTTCTAAATGGAGGTATAGGTGACCTCACTACCATCCAAAACACCATCAATCTTTTCAAAACCGCTACTAGCATGAACATCAATAACTCTAAGTCCACAATAACGGTATCAAAATTCTCCCCCCATGAGATACACTTTGCGATACAAAGGTTCCCATTCACTCTGACCCAGATAGATGGAGGCCTCTGGTACCTGGGTTATAGACTTAAACCGCTTGGATATAAAATTGTGGACTAGATATGGTTGATCTCCAAGCTTGAGAAAAGACTCAACATATGGTATCATAAACATATCTCCAGAGCCAGAATATTGGTGCTCATCAAAGCAGTACTGGAGACGAGCTCGGTATATTGGATGTCCCTTGCATGGATCCCAAGGGGCATTCTTAACCGAATACAAAACCTTTGTTGCAGATTCCTGTGGAAAGGTAATAAAATAGGATGGATATTTGCATGGGCAAGATGGGATCTTTTGTCTATCCCAAAGAAATGGGGTGGGTGGGGTATTAAAAAATTGGAGGATTTTTCCTTAGCATTGGTAGCGAAACTAGGGTGGCGATTAATCACTACCAATAGTCTCTGGACCAAAATTATAGTCGTTAAATATATTTCTCCATTAAGGCTACTAGACTGGTTGAGATTAACAAGTTGGAACAAATTGGGGATCTCAAATATCTGGAAAGCCATTCTGAGCTCAATGCCTCTTATTCAGGACGACCTCACTTGGAGAATATCTGATGGGACATCCATTTGAATTGGTCAAGACCCTTGGATAGGATGTGGGAATGCACATTATCTACCTCAGGACTTACTCTAGAACCTCAACGAGAAAGGTATTGCACACATAGTGCACATTGTGGATTTGAAGAGATCGACCTTTCTCCACTAAGCTTGGAAGATAGCCCACAACTTTCTCCTTCCATTACAGTGGCACCAAGCTTGGAGTACGTATACTGCAGCTCTCAAGGAATCTCGCATTCGACTAAGAGAAGGGGAAGATGAGATCACATGGGCCATCACCAAAAATGCTCGGTACTCCCCAGAAGAGGGGTATCTACAACTGGACAATAGACACAAGCCATAAGACACTGAAATATGGTGGAAGGATATGTGGAATCTTAAAGCACCTCCCTGAACTAGATTACTTATGTGGTCTATATTAAAAAATAAGGTGCTGACGGGAGATAACTTGACTAGAAGAGGGCTATATGGACCTAACTAGTGCTGCCTATGTAAGGACAACATTGAAACATTGGATCACCTCTTCCTCTCCTGTCATGTTACAATTGAGCTTTGGAACTCCATTCTTTCACACACTCTCTCACCAACTAATTGAAGGGTTCAGACTACCAAGGAAGTATGGCCAAATTGGTGGTCATCGGTAACACCGCCCAATGTTAGAAACCTCCCCCTACTCATTAGCTGGGAAATCTAGATAGCCAAGAATCGCTCTGTTTTCTAGGACACGGCCCCGCATTGGCCATCCATCACAACTAGAATTATAGCCTATTACAGTTCACTTCCTGAGGATGTGGCTGCCTCTCCACCTAGGAACATCATCCCCAAGTCCATTGATCACTCACAGCCCTGGGCGTACTTTGATGGATCGACACAAGAAACATGATGTGGAGGTGGGGTTGTCCTATATATTTTAGATACACATTATTGTCATATTCAAATGGGACTTGGAAACAGGAACGAAACTCCATCATTGAAAAAATTTCCAAAGAGGCAGCACATAGGCCATGCAACATCTGGATGATCCAGGAGTAGTGGGGAGGTGAGCAGTGCCAATACTACCACTGCCCATATATGGACCAGGAAGATCGGGCTCAATAGGAGCCTGGAATCATTTGATATTCGACTGTTTTATTTCTATTTATATTTACTATGTTTATATATATTCAGTACATGTCCTTGGGAATACTCTCTGCATAGAGTAAAATTTTTTGAAGTTTATTTTATACAGTACTATTAAAGACTATCTCCCTACATGGATAACATATTTTTGGTTCTTAAATTTTGGACTAGCACACAACCACTATATTTTGTATATGCTCATCGCATGTACAACATGTAATTTTCCTACTAATGAAAATTACGATTTTTCCAAGGGGAGAAAAATTGAATATATTAATATATGCGATATCATGGTGTCTCCTAGGAAATCCATTTTTGTAATTGTATATACACAACTATGTTATCTTTTTAGATTATTGATTTTGAAAGGTAGAGAGTATTATGAGTTTATGGGTTAATGCATAGTTCTAAAGGGAAAAGGTTGAAAGAAGGCCATGATAAATATAAGGATCATTAAAAAGGTTTGCATTTCAAGAGATTAGATTCATCTCACACTTGGTAGATTTGGAGTTAAGATGGCTGTAAATTGGCTTAATTATTAATTATAATTATAATTATTGATTTTGTGTTTTTTATTTTATTTTATTTTTATTTTTAGTTTTATGTAATTTGACCAAGTCAAAATGTTAAACATGACATTTCATTATAACATTTCTACCATATTGGGCTAAGAAACACCTTTAACAATCATTATTTTTACATTCAATGAATTTGATTTGATTTTTACATTTATTTTTGTGGAAAATAGCAAGTAACATTTTCTTAAATATTAATTGACTTTTTATTAATAATATGTAATTAAGATAACAATGAGAGTTAATAAACCGAAACCACTTTGTTTTATTAATTAATTATAAAAAATTCATCTTAGTTATAGATCTATTAAGTTTTAAAAAATAATTGAGATATAAATATTTAGGTATTTAAAATATTTCAAATAAAATATTGAAGTGTTTAAAAGAAATTGAGTTAATAAACAATAAAATTGTTTCATATTCCTCTTATTTTCTTATATTTAATATAATAAACTTATTTCATTTTATTTTTAGTTATGTATAATATTTTATTTTGGATAGATGTTATAATTTCTTGATACTTAAATGTAAAATGTACCTTAGTTCTTTTGGTGCAATGACTTTATTAAAGGGAAAATAAATTCTTTGAAAGGAAGAAACAACAATAAGATTTAAAAGAAACATATTGAATTATTTAATAATGAAGTAATCATGAAATAATAGTAATTGTGGTTCTCCATGTGGCTTAGGATTCCCAAAATAAAGATGTAATTGACACTGGGCATACATAAAATCTAAGTCCCAAAACTTAAATTTGTCCACAACATTTCTTCTTATGCTATTATTATACTTTTATAACCTAAGCTAAAGAGACATGAAATTGTTCAACTATTCATGCCTTGAATATTCTAACCAAATTGTGTCTATAGATTGATTACAATGAGAAGTCATAGAAAGAGTACAAAGTAGGTTTGATGTGTTTTACTAATTGATTCAACTCGAAGGGTTTCATCATCCTTCTATAAGTGAATTTTGTAAGCATTATGGATGGAACTCCACTATTAAGAGCTTGCCATTAGGAGTTAAAGACTCATTATTGCTACAAAATTCTAAAGAGATGACCCTCCAATACAAGCAAAAAACCTTCTAGTGGAGCATTTTGTGGAGGCCCTTATAAAAATAGCCCAAAAATCCATTTGTAGTGGAGGTGGGCAGGCATATGTTGTAGCAGATTTTTTTTGGACAATGCATCTAAAATCTACAAATGCGTTGGTGCTTTACTATCCATACAAGTACTGATGCTACATATAACATGGTGCACCATGAATTTAGATTATAATATTTATATTATAATTATTATATATATATATATAATAATTATATAATATATATAATATAATATATATATAATATATATATAATATATATTAATAATGGCACTAAATAACAGAATGCATCAGTGCATGAATAGTCGATAGCAATGGTGTCCTTCGTATAGTAAAACACCCCGATGCATATTACTAAGGAGCACTACTGTAGTTTTAAATTTCAGAAATGTGCAGTGCTATTTTCCAATGACGTTTCGATGTGGTAAACTTATCAAAATGCATTGGGACATCTTCTAAAGCGCACCACTATGCAGTTTTTAATTTCTAAAAAAAGAGTGGTGCCATATTAAAAACACAACTCTAAAGCGGTACCTATAAGGCGTCTCCACAAAAGCATCGTGATATTTTTTAATTAAAGAAAAACATGGTGCTTTTGGATATATCCCACACTAGTGTGGTTAGAGAAATGCATAGGAGGAGGGTTAAATAAAAAACCCTTCCTGACTATAATTTTCATTTTCACCATATACAATGCAGGGGAGTCCTGGTGCGTCTCTTGCCACATGCAAGTGCCCTGACATTAGTTCTTCTCTTGCTCACCATCGTTTCGTACTATGCTCATTGTCCGAGTTTCCAATTTTTTGAAACTGTGCTAAAATTTATTTTTCTCTGTTACGTGTTAACAATGCCTCCTCGACAACTAAATGTCCAAGTAATGTCTATGTTTCTTTCTAATTTAATGTTTTTAGTAGTTTGGAATTTCAAATTAGGTTAAATTTTCCACTCTTTTTGAAAAACAAAAATCACCACGCGGTGCACTAGATATGTTTGGCTCACATTGATAGTGGTGCACCTTGTAAATTTACAGGGTGCATCACATTTTGATGCGTGAACATAATGCACCATCATTATTGGGTTACGCTTTGTAAATGAAAATGCACACAGAAAGATGCATCATATTGTACATCGATGCATCAAACTCGGTGTGTTTATATTTACCAAATGTATTGCAAAAATAATATTTAAAAATATAGTTATAGCTTGGTTCGTTTAATAACCTGAACATTCCATAGTGGTGCGAAAATGTTATACATGCGCACAAGTGCACAAGTGTGGCACACCTCTATCAAAAACTAAATTTGTGAACCAAAAATGGCGCATCATACTTATCTGCACACCGATATCAGTGTGATTATAGTTGAAAGTGCACCGACACTGATGTAGGATTGTGTTTTGCGCACACTAGGGATTTTTTTTTAATTGAAAGTAATGTTCCCATATTTATAAATACATGTTTAATTTAATAATAATAAAAATGTATTTTATGTATGAGGTTGATGTATTTTATATGTCAATCATGTAGCAGAGAAGTTAATAGAGGGTGCATCAATAAGAGAAAGAGGAATAGGCGGACCCTTACAATATGGTCCAAACATGGCAAACTAGAGAGAGGGAGAGTGATTTATACCCTCACCCTATTACTAAAACATTCCAAGTGCTCTTGAGGAGTGTAGGCCTCCTCAAGTTCTATGAAGAGGCTACATCCCTGAAGGCACACTTTGTCTTATTAGCGCATCTGATTTGTTGATGGAGAGCTCGGGAGTAGGCTTTTCGTGTCGTTCCTAGGGCATGGTATAGGTCCACTTAGGAGGACATATACTTTATTACTAGCCTATCTAGGAGAGGGGAGGATTTTCCCCATTTCCCTGATGTCCTCCATGGGGTTGTAGCTGAGAGTCTGCTTTCTTACACTCAGATATATGTCAGGCCTCATGTGATCCATCCATCAGATTTTCAGCTTCGTGTTGGACAACTATGGATTTCTTCTTTTGCTGCAAAGGAGGTTAGGTTTCTCTCGTTATTACTCACCACCATTGCACACTATAGTACTGATGGGAAACACATTATTTTCCATCTTTTTATTATGTTGATTCTTTGATTCAGGTGCCACGTTGCATCAGATGGTTTCCCATATTTTGAGGTAGTTTTGCATGGCCTTAGATACATATCATGCATTGAGACATGGTATGGAGACCTTTCTTTTCACTTTTGAGTTTTTTTGTTTGTTTTTTGATAAGTTTCCAGAGACCAAGCCTACATCTGATCTTCGCCCTCCTAGGTCGATTACAGAGGCTCAAATGTGCATGTGGGGGAGATGTTTCCCGAGAGGGGCCTGCTAGAGTATCCATCCAGGATTTCTCCCGAGGCACTAGTGCTACTAGCCAATGAGGATGACCATGCGTTTGTCGTGTTGGTGTTGCCATACATGGGGATTGATTGGAGAGGGTGTCCCAACATCCTCTTCACACTGGCTTAGCCTTCACATCATAGAGGTAATACTAGTGTTTTATTTAAATTAATCTAGTTTCATTTTCTTGTTTTAATGAAATAGAATAAAATTTATTCTAGCACATTCTTTAACTTGTTTTATTAAATTGTTTAATAAAATTTTCTTATTATTTATGTGTACTATATATTTTGTAAACATCAACTTGTTTGATGGGACATGCCTACTCCCCCACCATGAGATGGAGGAGACAAGGAGATGGGTGAGCCCCAAGAGTTTGAGTCACATCCTCAGTTTGGTGTGGGCGTCCGAGGTCGTAGTGTTGGTCTGGGATTTCAGATAGACTACTGTGATAGATTAACCAAAGTTTTGGTTCAGGAGGGAGTTTTCCCTACAAGGAATTGATATATTAGTGCAAATCCAATGATCGTGGATCTCTACAGGGACTATTCGTGTGATATTGTATCTCTTATGCGGCATATCATCAGAGCTAGTAGGGCACTGACAACGATGAGGGATGCATGCAGACATCATGCAACAAGAAATACATCAGATGAGGGTGGTGATGATGATGATTAGGGTGATGAGCATGATCATGATCATGAGGGTGGTGATCATGATGCTTCTCGTAGTACCACCCCATCAAATCATGGTTGTGAGAGTGTCAGTAATACTTCGAGTAGTACACCTCCTCACCAATCACTTGATGATGAGATGACATAGCTAGAGGAAGTGTCTTATGTTTCTCCTGAAAGAGAAAACCAACCACATCCTCCTTCACCTTAAAGTTCACCAAACTGTGTTGAGGGTGTAGCAGTTGACCATCTATCATCTTCTACTACAGACTAGCCACATCCTCCTCCACCTCAGCTGATTTTGACAAACATCGATCATGCTGTAGTTAACCATCCATTGTCTTCTACTATAGACTAGGTTGTCATTACGTTTATTTTATCAGATATTTAATTGAAAATTAGAGGAAATTTCAGCCTAAAAGTGGTCTCCTGAGGAAAAAGAATAAAATAATAGTTAAAATAAAAAAAATAAGAGTTATGAATTTTGGAGGGAAAAGAAAAACACTATTGTTTTTACTTGTATTTTTGGCTTATCTCCTTATCTATTTATCTAAATTTCATGTGTAAACACTCATTGGATATAGAATTAAATTACACATCCAACGAGTACCCATTATGCATACTTTTGGGAAGACCCACATTGGAAAAAATTGAAGATACATTAAAAAATCATGTTGAACAAGTTTTTTTTTAATGTATCTTCAATTTTTGTCAATGTGGGTCTTCTCAAAAGTATACCTAATGGGTACTTATTGGATGTGGAATTTAATTATGCATCCAATGAGTGTCTATACTTGAAATGTGGGTAAACTTGTAAGGAGATAAGCTAATAATACAAGTAAAAAAAGTAGTTTTTCTTCTTTTCCCTCGAAAATATTTACATGTACCTTTTTTAAGATTAAAAGATTTTGATTGGTTTACATATTATGACATGGAAATTAGGTAAAAATTTCATGGGCAATTTTAGGCTAAAATTTCCTCTATGCTTATTTGAATTAATGTAGTTATTTGACTTGTTTATATATATATATATATATCATTGTTTTTTTTCATGTTTATGTACTTAATTTATATGTTGGTGTTGATGTGTATATTGTTAGGTAATGTTAGATATGTTCATTTAATGTGCTTTCAAATAGATGTGTATGTGATAATAATTATTTGACATGTGATTTATATTAATTTGAGGATGTGTGTGGTGATGATGTTAGATTACAAGTTTGTGTTTTGTTAGATATGATCACGATGAGGATGCCATATTAGACTATTAGATTTATGTCCTAGCTATTGGTGTTTATATGTGCTAGAGGTGTGTATAATTAGATGATGACAACGAATTTGAATGTGTATCTTAGATGATGTTTATGATTGTTAGATGGTTATCATCATGATGTTTATTTTTATGAAATAATATTTATTATATATTATGCATTGGTGAACTTATACCAAACTTTTATATGTGAAATTGGATGCAAAACAAGTTACCTTAAAAAAAATGCAAAGATATTTTTATAAGTTAGAAAGTTTGTATGGTTGAAACTATGATTGTAAAATTACAATAAATATTTTTCTATTTCTTAGATAGTTCATTGATACTCAATCTAACTTAATTAGTAAAATATTTCAATACTCAAAAGGAAAAGATAGTTAAAGGTAAAATAATTTGGTTAGTTTTTAATAAGACGAAAATGTGTAACTCATTCAGTTTTTAATATAAAATAATTAATATTAAATCATTCAAAAATACAATTTAACTAGTTCAATATTAGTTTATAAAATTCAATCTATTGTTAAATTTAAAAAACTTAAGTCACAATTTTTTATGACCCACACCCTAGATACATCTTAACTCCGGATCTACCAAGCACCAATAAGGATGAAATCTCTTGAGATGCAAACATATTTTAGAGTGAAGAGATTTGATCATCTAGGCACTTGGTAGGTCCGGAGTTAAGATGGATCTAGGCTGGTATAATATATATGTAGTTGACATATAAATATTTTATTTATAATTCACGTTTTCCACATTAAAATGTTAAAATATGCCCCCTCATAATTTTTTTCCTGTATGCATACATTTAATTAATTCTATTATTAATATTTTCCAAAATATTACATATCAAATCCATATTAAATATTGGAAAATTTACAAATATCCCTCATGCATTGAATTAGAAAACAACTATTGATGGAATAAGAATTCTCTCAATCTTTCTCACTAAAGTGAAAATATAAGAAAATTTTCAATTTAAATTACTTTATTTTTCTCTCTATAAAATATCTATAAAATTATGTTATTTTAAGTGGACGTTGAAATATTTTACTTATGATTGTGACTAAAATAATTTTTTGTTATAAATTCATTTTTGTTATAAATACATTATTACTTTAAATATCACATGTAAATGGAACATATAATGAATTACACATAATGTAATATTACTAATACTATTTCTTGTCATGTAAAAAAATGAGAATATTTCCTTGTAGGAAAAAGTAAATTATATTTTTTTTACTTATTACATTTCCTCCTCTTAATAAAAGCTATATTTTGTTTTTACTTTCAATTACATTGAAGTATAGTAATTATGACCAACATTAATTTATTTTCTTATTACTATTTTTAATTTGTTAATTTCAATTATTATTTTACCATTTTTAAATGTAATGTTATGTGACAACATCTCTCCCATACTGAGCTATAGAGCGTCTATCAACGCAATTGATTTAGATTTAATACAACTTGAAAAATTATATTTTTATACAAAAAAATTATTACTAAAGTTAGGAGATTTTTAAACAATTTAAATTTAATCTTTATAGCAACTCTTACCAATTTAAATTAATGATTTCCCTCTCTAAAGATGAGGATAAAGAAATGTAAAATAAGGCTTGTGATCAAGTTACATGTAGTTGGGGATTTGCTCTATTAGAAGTTATCCCTTAAAGAGGCAAGTGAACTTTGTTCTAGTAATAAAGATATAACATTTGATGTTATTTTGGTTCTTTATTTTATATTGTACTGGTTTAAATTTAACTCTTTTTAATAATAAATATGAGTTAAATAATCTAAATTAAATTACCACTAGATATTCACTAAAATTCATGTTTTTCACATCCCTCCTAGCTAATATTACATCATGTTCACAATAATAAAGACATGTCTATTTTAAATAATTTAGTTACAAATACATAAAAAAATAGACATTTACTTTACATAATCTAAACAGGAAACAAAAATTCATCACCAAGTATATTTGAAACTCAAACAAATGCCTCTTAATCACCATCACAAATGCAGTGTGCTTGGTATGTTCTTCTCGCACCAATGCTATCATATTTACCCAACACACCACCTAAATAATATTTAAAAATATAGCTACATCTCGGTGCGTTTGATAGCGTGAACGCTTTGTCCCAGTATGAAAATTTTATACATGTGCACTGGTGCGTATGTGTGATGCATCGCTATGAAAATTTAAATTTGTGAACCAACAACAATGCATCATAGGTATTTGTGCATCGTCTATGTTGTGATTTTGTTTTACAGAGCACCGGAGCCGGTGCATAGCTATGTTTTTAGTGCACTGATAATGTTTTTTTTTTTTTTTTTTGAATTGAAAGTTATGTTTCCATATTAATAAATACAATTTCATTTAATAAAAAAATTGTATTTTATGTATGAAGCTGATGTATTTTATATGGAAATCATATAACATAGACGTCAGGAGAGGGAGCAGTAGCAATTGGAAATACTTAGTGGAATAATGAAAACAAAGTCATACGACAATAGTACAAATGATGAAGTAACACAAGTACGTATCACTCTCCATCGTCATCACCTTGATTATATTTCTTGTCACTTGGCATGACAACATTATTGTTCTCAGAAACGTGTTTTGATCTAACGTCATGTCTTAATATGAACCACCAATCCCTATCTAACACATCTAGGTTAATGTTGGCATTATGATACAGGTGTTGTCCTTGATGGCAACTCACTCAGATGAAATTTCACAGTGCAGCAGGTCAACAACAAAGGATTACAGATTAGACTCCAAAGAATGAAGAAAAAGAGGCATACGTTGGTTCACTTTGTCCAAGGCGCATATACACACGGTTTAACAGAACAAAATTAGTGTATAACGTATACACGCACTTTCACGGGAGGAAAAGCATATACATGTTGGAAAACCAAGTTTTTGGTCCAAGGTATTTGATCCAAGGTATTTTGGTCAAGGGAAATTTGTCTAAGGCATTTGGTCCAAGGTATTGACCCTAGGTATTGGGTCCAAGGTATTAGTCCTAAGTGGTTTTGGTCCAAGGTATTGAGAAAGGCCTAAGAGTATATAAGGAGGAGAAGATCATTAGGCCATGGTGTGCAAGTATTGAATATCTTCTAAAGTGTTAGATCATATATGCAGGTTATCAACTTCTGATGTGTTGCTTGATCTGATCTAAGGATGCACCCTTCTGGTTGATGATGGTTGATGAATTGGGATCATAAAGCCTTAAATGTATTATCATTATGTGGTTTAATCATGGACAGTCTAGATCTGAATATTGACGCATGTTTTATTCTGTAAATGATATGATCTAGGTATGACTGAAGTCTGTAATGTCTGTGAAGTTTTAAGTTAGCATTTGTAGATATGTACGTTGTTTTGCTTTGGTAAAAGCGTGTATATAAGCTGTTTCAACACATCGAAGTAGCGTATACCTTATGAACTATGATGTCTGAAGTTACAGTTGGTTCTGGTTTGATGTAGGGTTCTGGGTTTTGCTTTATGTTCTGGTGACTGCATTTTGGTGACAATATTCAGATTGATTGATTGTGATTCGTTTCAGTAATGAGGGATGAAATATAATGATGGATCAGGTTCATAATGACTAATCATTATGTGATCTAATAGGCTAGATATAATTGCTAACACATGATTTATCCTTTATATATGATGATCTGGGTATGTCTGAATTCAGGAAGTGCAGCGAAGTTACAAGTAAGTATTTGTAGATCTATACGCTGGTTTGCTTTGATGAAGTTGTGTATACATGCTGGTTCGTCTGTTCCAAGTTGTGTATACACTCTGATGCATGTTTTTAAGGTTACAGCTGGTTCTGAATGTTGATGTAGTATTCTGGTTTCAGATCTATGTACTGCTTACATTGATCTATCTGTTCCAATGGATTTGTTGAAGTTGATTAAGTATGAATGAATGGTTGATTCAATTGTGTCATAGGTTTAGAGGTTGTCAGTGATTGGTTGAGTTTGGTTGATTCAGAGAGTGATGATTGAGTTTTAGTGATTGGTTGATGCAGATGTAGTTGATGGTTGTATTGCAATGATGATGTTATTGATGGGCCTAGTATGAAAATTGGATGAAATGAGGCGTTCATGTGTATTGTTGTGTACCAGGAGCATCCAGTCTAAAAATGTATGAAACATGGTCCCCGGAGGAAGAAAGAAGGTCGTAGCCTTCTGTAGGTCGGCACCTACATACTAGTAATCATATTGGCTAGTACAAGAGCTAGGGGGTTTTTAGCGCCCTTCCAGTAGAAACTAGAGGATTTGGGAAGGTTGTAACCTTCTGCAGGTAGACGCCTGCGTACTGGTATGAGTCAGCACCAGTGCAATGTTGTAAACAGATTTTCTTATCATTAAAAGAAGACAGAGATGACAACAGCAGGTGGTTTTCACCCACATTGGGTTTCCACCTTAAATCTTGGTGTTCATGTGTGTTGCTTATGTGTGATGCTTTATTTTGCTTTTACTGCACTGTCTAATAAATCTCTGATACACTAGTTTAATCTCAACACATGATAAACTGTCTAAATCACAAGTTCTTTGCATATACATTGGTTTCTTTAAGCACAACCACATGTACACGCTAGTTCACTTCACTGAAGTAGCGTATATAAATCTGTTTGGGAAATAAAATAATTGATTTGATAATGCTGATTCACCACCCTCTCAGTATTATTTCCAACAATTGGTATCAGAGAAGGTCCTTCAGAAGAAGATTGATCGCTTGAAGGGAGATACATCATCATGAATAATCAAGAAAGAATGGGATCCATTAGACCGCCAATCTTTGATGGGAGCAACTTTGTTTATTGGAAAATAAGAACCACAACCTATCTACAATCGCTTGGAACGAATGTCTGGGAAATTGTGGAAGGAGGATATACATTTCCAACAACAATTCCTACAGATATGGCATGTAAAACGCAATATGAAACCAATGCCAAAGCTGTCAATACTTTATTTGGAAGTCTGTCACCATCATAGTTTGTCAAAGTCATGTAGCTCAAATCAACCAAAGAAATATGGGACAAAATCGTTTTGAGCTACGAAGGAGACTCTCAGGTAAAACGTGCTAAGCTTCAAACTCTCAAAATTCACTATGAAACTCTTAAGATGCATAATGATGAAAGCATAGCTAGTTACTTCCTATGTATAGATGAGGTTGTCAATTGTATGAAGAACTGGGTGAAGAAATTAAGGAAGTTACCTTAGTTGAGAAAGTTTTGAGATCCTTGTTTGCTAAATTTGAATCCAAAGTGTTTGCCATAGAAGAAAAATAGGATCTGCAAAATATCACTATGACACATCTTCATGGAATCTTAACTGCCTTTGAGATGAGAAAAGGAGGACCATCAGATATGAGAGAAGCTGCATTCAAAGCTTTAGAAAAAGGAAAGGAAGAACACAATGAGTCAGGACATATTTCAGAAGAAGAAGATGAGGTAAACTTTGTCAAAAAGCTTCAACGGGGTTCTGGAAGGTTTAGAGGTAAGTTACCCTTCAAATGCTTTTCTTGTGGTAGAGTCGGTCATTATGCTGCCAGATGTCCTCATAAAGATAAATATGAAAAAGGAAAGGAATATGCAAAAGGGAATAGAAAACAAATTGTGAATAAGAGGAGTTTCTATACGCATGAAGATAGTGATGGTTTATCTAATAGTGATGAAGATGAAACTGGACAAGATTACGGACTTCTCATGGCTTATGATGGAAATGACTTTTGGGATAGTTTAGAAGAAGATAGTGATGGTTTATCTAATGGTGATGATTATAGACTTCTCATGGCTTATGACAATGATAATTTTTGGGATGCTTTAGAAGAGGAAGACCTTCATGAAGAAATATCTAAACTTAAAATCTGTTTGGAAGAAAAGAATGTGATTATATATACCTTGACATACCAACTTGCTGAAAAGGAAAAACACAATGAAAAACTAGAATGTGAAATTGTGGGTCTAAGAAAGGATCTTGAGAAAATGAAATCTCTCAATCTTAGATTTTCTAAAGGATCAAAAACTTTAAATGAAATTATCAAAGTTCAACGTTCTCCTCTGATAAAGACAGGTCTTGGATATACTAAAGAAGCATCTCCACAAAAGTCATCAACCTCCACCAAAATCTATCTTGATGGAGCAAAGACCAGTGAACAGTATGAAAATCATCAGCAAAGGCAGAAAGCAGGTCACCAGGTAAATCATACTCAATTTACTCCAAGGATGAACAGAAGCCACAACCAACCTCAGGAAAATCATACTCAATTTGCTCTAAAGTTGAATATCAATAGAAACTTCAATCACGAGGTTAATAGATTCAATAGTCGCAGGAACTTTTTTAATGGGCAATGTTTTTCATGTCATAATTTTGGGCACAAAGCTGCTCAATGCATTGCTTACAAAACCATAATGACTAGAGAAGCATGAAACCAAAGGAATGTAACAGGGATCAAGAGAAATTCCTATAATAACTTTTCTCCTCTTGAAAATGAAATAGAATGCTCAATTTGTAACAACTTTGGTCATGAAGAATTTGAATGCAGGAGCAAACTTCGGCAAACATATCAAAAGGAGCAAAGGCCATTAAATACCAAGGTATGGAAAAGGAAAGAATCTCAAACAGAAATATGTGGTATAGCCTTGTATGTAGAAGGACAAGAAATTCAGTGGTACATCGATAGTGGATGCTCAAAACACATGACAGGTGACAAAGAAAAGCTTCACTCATATAATGCCTTAGAAAAGGAAAAGAATGTCTCATTTGGAAATGGCACTCCTGCTGTCATAAAAGGTAAAGGCTCTGTTTTCTTGAAAGAAAAGGTTAAAGCTGGAAATGTTATGTATGTTGACGGTTTAAAGCATAACCTGTTGAGTGTCAGTCAAATGTGTGATCAAGAAAAATGAAGTTGTGTTTCAATCAAACGGATGTGTTGTTCATGAGCTTGATACAGGAGGGACCATAATCAAAGGTACAAGAACTCCAAACAACTTATACATACTCAAGGGAGGACAACAACAGAGCTATCTAAGAAAAAATGATGAAAACTAGCTGTGGCATAGAAGATTAGGACATCTAAGCTTTTCTCAAATAAGAAAAGCATGCAGATACAAGGTTTTTTCGTGATCTTCTAGATATTAGCATCCCAGAAAATACAATATGAAAACCATGTCAAATCGGCAAGCAAACCATAACTCACTTCATGGAAAAGGAAGGGTCAGCTAGTAAGCCTCTTGAACTTGTCCATACTGATTTATGTGGACCATCAAGAAAAAAATCACCTTGTGGAGAAGAATACTTTATTTTGTTCATTGATGATTTTTCTAGAATGTGTTGGATAGGTCTTCTAAAGCATAAAGATGAAGCTTTTGAAAAGTTTCAAGCCTTCAAAGCTTTGGTTGAAAATGAATCAGATCGAAAAATCAAATGCCTCAGATCTGATCGAGGAGGGGAATTTACCTCGGATAAATTCTTTGACTTTTGTGAACAACATGGAATAAAAAGGAAATTCTTCACCGCAAGGACTCCTCAGCAAAATGGTGTGGTTGAAAGAAGGAACAGAACAGTTAAACAAATGACTCGAACTATGCTAGATGAATCAGGAACTCCTACAACCTTCTGGGGTGAAGTTGCATTTGCTGTTGTAACAATTCTCAACCAAGCAAATGTTCGAGTAAACAACACTCAAACTCCACATGAACTTTGATATGGTGAGGCTCCTACTATAAAATACTTTAAAGTTTTTGGAAGCAAATGTTGTATCAAAAGGAATGATGAAAAACTTGGTAAGTTTGAACCCAGAGAAGATGAAGGTATTCTTCTTGGTTATTCTTCCAGGAGTAAAGGATATAAATGTTATAATAAAAGACTTGGAAAAATTGTTGAAAACATTGATGTTGTAGTTGATGAAGCATGCAAAAATCCAAAACAGATCAAATCAATAGAAGATTATGACAATGAAGAAGATGGGGATTATTTTCCCACATCAAGTCAAAATCATATTGAAGAAGAAACTAATGAAGCGCTAGAAGCAGAGATAATGGTAGAATAAAATAATTCGTCCAGGTATGTTCAGAAAAATCATCTAGAAACTCAATTTTAAGGGAAAAAGAGGCAGGTGTATAGACAAGAAGAACTATTACAGGGACCTCAAGCTATCTAGCATTACTATCCTCCACCGAACCTCAAAATGTAAAAGAAGCATGCAAAGATGAATCTTGGGTAAAGGACATGGATGAAAAACTTGAGAAAATTGAAAAAAAATGATACTTGGGAATTAGTTCCTAGACCTCATGATAAAAATATTATAGAACTAAATGGATATTCAAAAACAAGCTAAATGAAAATGGAGAAGTCATTAGAAACAAGGCCAGACTTGTTTGTGAAGGGTATGCTCAACAAGAAGGTATAGATTTTGAAGAAACGTTTGCACCTATTGCCAGACTTGAAGCCATAAGGATGTTTCTTGCTCTTTCTAGCTTTCAAAAATTCAAAGTATACCAAATGGATGTAAAATCAGCCTTCCTGAATGGAGATTTAGAAGAAGAATTTTATATTGAACATCCAGAAGGATTCATTCTTGGAAATGATGGAAAACTTGTATGTAGACTCAAAAAGGCCCTCTATGGTCTGAAACAGGCTCTAAGGGCCTGGTATTACCGCCTTGACAAATATCTACACCAACAAGGTTTTACAAAAGGTTCAGCAAATAGCAATCTATATACAAATATTGAAACTGATAAATTGATAATTATCATTATCTATGTTGATGATATCATTTTTGGTAGCAATGAAGAATCCATGGGTTAGAATTTTGCATCAGTAATGCAGCAAGAATTTGAAATGTCCTTGCTTGGTGAACTTACCTATTTTCTTGGTCTACAAGTTCAACAAAATAAAGATGGTATTTTTCTTTCACAAACCAAATATCTCAAACAGATCTTGAAAAGATACGGAATGGAAGATTCTAAACCTATATGTACCCCAATGGTAATAGGATGCAGTCTCAGCTCAAATGATGAATCAACAACAGTACATCAACCAAATTACAGATCCATGATTGGCAGTCTGTTTCATCTAACAGGTACCCGACCTAACATCATGCATGCAGTAGGAATAGTTGGAAGATTCCAAGCAAATCCAAAGGAATCACACCTTTAGGCAGTCAAAATAATTTTCAAATATCTTCAAGGAACTAAGGATTTTGGTTTATGGTATCCTAGAGATGTAGATCTTACTCTTCATGCATATACAGATGCAGATTGGGCAGGAAGTGTTGATGACAGGAAAAACACTAGTGGTGGTGCATTCTTCATGGGTTCTAGGTTAGTGTCTTGGTTCAGCAAGAAACAAAGTTCAATTGCCTTATCTACAGCTGAAACGGAATATGTGGTTGTTGCATCTTGTTGCACATAACTACTTTGGATGATGCAAACTTTGCAAAACATTCAGATCACATATACTCCACCCATCTCCATTTTATGTGATAATACAAGTGCCATAAGTATTTCAAAGAATCCATTCATGCACTCCAAGACCAAGCACATACCCATCAAATACCATTTTCTACGTGAACAAGTGCTTGAACAAAAAGTCAAATTGGAGTATGTTCCCTCCAAAGAACAAGTTGTTGATATATGCACTAAACCACTGCCTAGAGAAACATTTGAATATCTCAAACAAAAGCTGGGAGTAGTTGCTGCATCATCCTGCTATTAAATCTAAATTTTTCAGAGAAATATTATTATACGCGGATTTCATGAAGTCGAGTTGCATACACACGTGGGTTTCTATGGGACAAGGAGCGTATATGTTTTCAGAAAATAAAAATAGTGGGGCAGGCTCTGATATGGGTGCTCTGTCTAATGTTGATGATCACAGTCTCTTGATATGCTCTATTCATTAATTTTTTGCCTTGATCATTGACTTGTTAACAATGCACAGGTAGCACAGGTTCAGGGGGAGCATTAACCTTCACTCGCATTCTGCATTGTTGGCATTATGGGTGCTGAGTCCAGCTATGGCTTTAGATATTTATGCCTTTTGTTGCTTAAGTCATGTAAAAGTGTAGGATGTGATATGTCTTCTTATACATTTGAATGAGTCCTATTGGAAAAATGATGTAATTTGTATCCCCACTTTGAATAAGATGGATGATGTAATTATATTTCTGTCATGTATAAACAATTGGTATATCCCCACTTGGTTGGGAGATGAATGTATTATGAGTCATTGGTGATAGGAAGGTCATACTCACATAGTTGAGTTATAGAGTCATGTTACTCTTTTGGAGAATATTTTTGCAGACTTTACTTGTGATCAAGGGGAGCATGGACGTTTTCAGTGCACCTCAGCATGTACAAAGGGGAGCTCAATTAGACAATTCAGAATGTACTCAGGGGGAGCATGAACAACATAGGGGAGAGAATATCTTGGTCCACCCTTTGCCCTTGATGTCAAAAGGGGAGAGTGTCTTGGTGTTATTGTTGCCATAAAGTCCAAAGGGGGAGATTGTTGGCATTATGATACAGGTGTTGTCCTTGATGGCAACTCATTCAGATGAAAGTTCACAGTGCAGCAGGTCAACAATAAAGGATTACAGATAAGACTCCAAAGAATGAAGAAAGAGAGGTATATGCTGGTTCACTTTTTCCAAGGCGCATATACACGCAGTTTAATAGAACAAAAGTAGCATATAATGTATACATGCACTTTCACAGGAGTAAAATCGTGTACATGTTGGAAAACCAAGTTTTTTTGCTCCAAGGTATTTGATCCAAGGTATTTTGGTCCAAGGAAATTGGTCCAAGGCATTTGGTCCAAGGTATTGACCCTAGATATTGGGTCCAAGGTATTGGTCCTAAGTGGTTTTGGTCCAAGGTATTGAGAAAGGCCTAAGAGTATGTAAGGACAAGAAGATCATTAGGCCATGGTGTGCAAGTATTGAATATCTTCTAAAGTGTTAGATCATATATGCAGGTTATGTGATTCTGATGCGTTGCTTGATCTGATCTAAGGATGCACCCTTGTGGTTGATGATGGTTGATGGATCGGGATCATAAAGCCTTAAATGTATTATCATTATGTGGTTTGATCATGGACAGTCTAGATCTGAATATTGATGCATGTTTTATTCTGTAAATGATATGATCTGGGTATGACTAAAGTCTGTAATGTCTGTGAAGTTTTAAGTTAGCATTTGTAGATATGTACGTTGTTTCGCTTTGGTAAAAGCGTGTATATATGCTGGTTCGACACATCAAAGTAGCATATACCTTATGAACTATGATGTTTGAAGTTACAGTTGGTTCTGGTTGTTGATGTAGAGTTTGGGTTTTGCTTTATGTTCTGGTGACTGCATTCTAGTGACAGTGTTATGATTGATTGATTGTGATTTGTTTTAGTAATGAGGGATGAAATCTAATGATGGCTCATGTTCATAATGAATAATCATTATGTGATCTGATAGGTTAGATCTGATTGCTAACACATGTTCTATCCTTTATATTTGATGATCTGAGTATGTCTGAGGTCGAGAAGTGTATCAAAGTTATAAGTAAGTATTTGCAGATCTATACGTTGGTTCACCTTGATGAAGTTGCATATACACGGTGGTTCGGTTGTTCCAAGTTGCGTATACACTTTGATGCATCTTTTTAATGTTACAACTAGTTTTGAATGATGATGTAGTATTCTGGTTTCAAATCTGTGTACTGGTTACATTGATCTATCTATTCCAGTGGATTTGTTGAAGTTGATTAAGTATGAATGAATGGTTGATTTAGTTGTGTCAGAGGTTCAGAGGTTGTCAGTGATTGTTTGAGTTTGGTTGATTCAAAGAGTGATGATTGAGTTTCAGTGATTGGTTGATGCAAATGTAGTTGATGGTTGTATTGCAATGATGATGCTATTGATGGGCCTAGTATGAAAATTGGATGAAACGAGGTGTTCATGTGTATTGTTGTGTACCAGGAGCATCTAGTTTGAAAATTTATGAAACGTGGTCCCTGGAGGAAGAAATAAGGCCATAGACATTTGTAGGTTGGTGCCTACATACTAGTATTCATATCGGCTAGTACAAGAGCTAGGGGGTTGTAGCTCCCTTCCAGTAGAAGCTAGAGAGTGAGAGAAGGTTGTAACCTTCTGCAGGTAGAAGCCTGTGTACTGGTATGAGTCTGCACCAGTGCAATGTTGTAAATAGATTTTCTTATCATTAAAAGAAGATAGAGATGACAGCAGTAGGTGGTTTTCACCCACACTGGGTTTCCACCTTAAATCTTGGTGTTCATGTGTGTTGCTTATGTGTGATGCTTTATTCTGGTTTTACTGCACTGTCTAATAAATCTATGATATACTGGTTTAATATCAACACATGATAAACTGTTTAAATCACAAGTTCCCTGCATATACACTGGTTTTCTTAAGCACAGTCACGTGTACACGCTAGTTCACTTCACTAAGGTAGCACATATAAATCTATTTGGGAAATAAAATAATTTATTTGATAATATCGATTCACCCCCCTCTCAGTATTATTTCCAACAGTTAGAAAACACTTGGTTGCAATGTGTTGGGAAAACATAAGGCTCCCTAGCTTCATGCCAAATATTTTTACAATTGATAGATATCAATCCACTATCGCGGTCTTCCTTTAATTTATTCTGATCAAATGTGTCCCACCACTTGCACTTAAAAATAACACATTATAATAAAGAGAAGTCCACTTGAATGATCTCTTGTATCTTTCAAACATAACCTAATAACCCTAACATTAGGTTTTGATCATGGTGGCTAGCACGATTAGATTGGTCAAACTCGACTTCCACTCCATAGCATTGTGTCATGCATCCATCATCGATCCTCAGTGTGAAAATGATGTCCATATGCCCACATATATGGGAAAAAATGCACCTATAAGAAATTGAAAAATCACAGTGTCATGCGTTTAATAACTCAAACATAATCAAAATATAAAATATATATAGACGTTACAATTCAAACATGCAATATGATGTTATAGTTACATAGAAAGAGATTATAAGTATCAAGTTGCTGCAACCAATCCCTATTTTTAGCTCATCCTCTTTAGCGCGTAGGTAATAATCAAATGCACTATATTTCTATATGATTTTGTCAACAACCCAACTGTTAGGGCATGATATTGGCATAGTTTATTTTAAATGATCAAGATAAGGCACTCTTCTATCATTCAACCGTTTGAATTATTTCCCGTCACTGTCCCATTTCTTCCTATTCTCTTCGTACAATGCGACCCATAATTGTGTTTCTTCCATATTGTAAATAATGAATTTGTTGATGGCTTCAATTTTTGAATTTGCTGATGAAATCAAACCAACACACACACACACACACACATATATAGTATGTATGAGATCAAAATATTAGACAAATGATAAGCTTGCACGTACTCTTTATCATGTGCCTATTTCCATTCGTTTCGAGAAGATTCTCTTTGCTTTTGCCTTCATCCCTTTCGTCATCGCACATGTTGTGTTGTCGATTTGCTTGATGTACTCAATGGTATAATAGAAATATTCACATGATATATACCCCTCTACCATAGACCCCTCGGGTTTTTCCCTTTGTCGAACAAAACCTTTCAATTTCTTCATTTACCTCTTTAAGAAGAACATCCAATGAAAAGAAACAAACCCAACTAATTCAACCTCATCTACTAGGTGAATTAGAAGATGAACATGTAATTCCATGAAACTTGTGGGTAATTCCTTCTCAAACATACAAATAATTTCAGGTATCTCTTGAGGCCACCATGGAATGCTAGTAATATGAATCTCCTTTGATGTGATATGACTTACAACTACATATACTTTGGATATGGCATGTAATAGGTCTTGGGGGAATTCATGGTTCACACACCCACACATGAGTAGAGGATAATGATACTGCATAGTAAATTGTACATTATACAAAAAAATATTTATAAAATATCCCATTACAAAAAATAAAAAATTTATAAAATCATGTTTTTGACATATGTACTCTTAGAAGGTTCTAATCCAACAAATGGTCATCCATAGTGAAGCAGCGTTGTAGACCCATATAAAGAAGGCACCCTCACACTCATTATAACTTCCTTTTCCAAAGAAAGATCATATTTCTTTGAAATCCATGGGAAATCACTTTCTTTGAAAGACCAAGAGGGGCAAAACTCTCCTCTAATTTCTTATCTTGGCCAATGTATCGTTTTAGATTCTAAATAAATAAGATCTCTTCTAAGAGCTAGTGTGTCACTTTCTTTTGATGATATGTGCCTCCATAAAGAAGATGAAATGTTTTTAAATATATGGATGGGATCTAGTAAGTGGGCAATCTTAAGATTATTTTCCTAAGGAATGGTTTTCTTCCTGTGTTTACTTTGAGATTGTATATTTTTCTAAATACTTGTGAAAATAAAGAGCAAGACAATATCTAATAAAAAGGAAATGGAATGCCTATGTTAAAATAATTTTTCCATTAGGCCTTATTTTATAATCATGCCCAATAAACAAATTCATTACTGCAAGTACATTAATTTTGGCCAATGCACATGGTTTGGTGCATTTAATTGGCATTTTTTGGTCATTAATAATTCATAAAAATAATCGCAATGTCACAATATGTTGTGGTTGATCAAGATAACATTTATATGTTGGATGCATCAATTTGATTATGGAGTCAACTATGCCAACTAGAGTAGTCTAGTACACTGATCTGATTGGTCGACTTAGTCGACTACTTGACAATGTCTAATAAGGTTGAGTTGGTGCACATTCGATTGAAGAAGATGGAATCGAACAGGGGACTTACTGCATGGGTTTGTTGTCATTCGTACGACTAAATTTTGAGTGCTTTTGATTCCATGTAATTCCAACCATGTTGTTTGAATGGAGTTTTGTAAACAAGTATGTGAAGGACCCAATTTTTTTGAGACTATTGTGTTCTTACTTAAATTCTTATAGTAAAAAATATCAACATCTTACTGACACTCATTGACTTCTAGACTTCAATTATAAAGTATTGGTATTAGAAAAGTGTCATTAAGAGTCGAGTTGTTTTTTAGTAAAGTTGCATGCGAACTGTCATAAAAGTAGTCATAGTAAATTGTTGTCCTTTAGAAAGAAAAGAATAAAAATATACAGACTCCATGCGACAACAACAATGCATCTATTATAACCAAAAAATAAAATTGAATAAACAACATATATAAATTTTCAACATAAAAATATAGAGCACATATTAAAAAATTTGCAATAGAATTCAAGAATATGAATCCATACAAGAATAATACACATAGGGCTAAACGACCAACATGATGACAAAAATAAAAGAACATATGGGTTGAGCCCCTTGGTATAAAATTGAATAATGCATCTTGGATTGTGAAAAATTAAAAATTGGGATGGTTGATATGAAGATGATTCATTATTTTATGTTTTGATAAAGGACTCCTATGAATGACAGTCACGTGTTGACACATTTGTAGAGAGAGTGAAAAGGACACCCCTTGATTGGAGAGGAATTGTCAGGCGGTTCCTGGTTGAGTAGTGGTCCATATGATTGAGAAGACTATAGAAGATGTGAACAATTGAGATTTGCATTAAGTGGTCATCTGACAAGAATAAGTCACACTGAACCTTGTATATGTGCATATTCTTATCCAGCTAGTAGCTATTGCGACTAAGTTACTTATGAAGACTAGTACACATAGTTGATGTACAATAAGGATATTTATACAACAAGTAGTGATCCAAGACATGTTGCATCCTTTCTTGGGATGAGAAATGAAATAAGGGTGGGGGAAGTGTTAAGGGGCCTCTTAGGCCTATGTTTGTCATCATATATTATCTACTATGTGAATATCAATAATCCTTGGTAAATATTTAAGATAAATTAAATGGGTGGTTTAGAGTGAGTACAGTCGCTCCAACCACATATCTCATGTATAAATATACACTAAGTCAAATAGAAACCCAGTTGGAATTCCTTACCAATTCTATTATTCTTTGTGTATTTTCATGTGTGTTCTTGCAATTCCAAAGATGTAGCTTGTATTTATTATTATATGATTATAACATGTTGCACGCCAAGATGGGTCGAGGTAGAGAAAAAGATTAGGGGGGATAGCCTTGTTCTCATATATAAATATGTGATATATTTATATTTTATAGGTCACAAGCCAAGATAGGCCAAGACTACTAAAATCTCAGGAGGGATATCTAATTGAACTAGCAATAGACCCGCACATGTTATGGTTTGTAGGGTTGGGAAACAAATTTGGATATATACATATATAAGTTTTGATTTTGATAGAAGATGGGAGTTGAAAACCTAAGTCTTGAATTAAATACGGGTCATTAAATTCCTTAGGAGTTTTCATCATTAGATGAACCGCAAAAGTATTACACCTCCATAGCTTTGAAACAGAGGCTCTACTTGGAACTTCTAGGATTTAATTCCCAGGATGGTGTCTCTTGTGGGCCCATTTGATTCTTAAATCCTTACAATGATGAGAAGACCCCAAAACCTCGTGCAGCATGAACAACACAATGGAAAAGGGTTGGAGGTCTAGTGTGACAAGACCATGTCACCTTGATGATTAGAGATCGTGATGTCACAACAACATATAGAATCTATGACATCACCTCCATGCCCCCTACCCTGGCTATTTCCTGTAGTGTTTAATGCAGTCCTGCATGGATTTTATCCTCGAGAGTACACGGAACTTGAGGGACCTTTGGAATGGATTAGATACCACACAATGCATGCAAGTCATGTAATAACCAATTAAGAAAAACCATGGGGTATTGTATTATGGGAATACATGGATAGGGAAATCCTTGTCACCCCGTTTATTTCAATCAAAGGAATCCCCACATTTTTGTAAAAGGTCTCGAAGGGAAACTCCCAGGATGACATGCCCTTGAGGGCCCCACACAACTTAATATAGTGCTAATTGGTAATGTGTACGAGGGGGTTATATTATAATAATATGTATATGTTATATATAATAGCCCTGTGGAATGGGTATCCCTCAACCATCATGAATGGGTCAACAACTGACATGTGGGATATAACTGGGAAGCCCACATGCATACCACATGTAGGCCACGTAGGTGCCACATGGTAGGCTAGTATGCTTAGGCAGAAGCTGATAGGCCAAACTTTAAATGGATATATATTTCGATCTAGGATTTGGATTAAGGTAAAATTTATATCATTGTAAAGGTCTTGATGAAATGAATGCAACAATGTTATCCATTTTAAGTGTTAAAGAGTTTTAAAAAGTTAAAAAAAAAATAGACCTCATTTCCATAATTGGTACCTTGGAGGTTGGGTCAAGTTAGTGACTACCCTCTTTCTACCTTAGTAGGGGATAGGGATAGTAGGGGGTGTGTTACATGACATATGTATGACATATAACTAACATCCATTTTTGTAACATATTTTCAATTGCATTGTTGATACTTTTCTAATAATCACAGGTTTTGCTATGCCTTTGAGTATTATGGGCTTCCCACTCTTATCCATGTTGTCCCAAAGGTCACACTGAGAGGGGGGGTGTGGGGGAAGGGGATGAATTAGTGTGGGAGAAAAATTACCATTTCATAATTTTTCATAATCAAGCAATCATGTAACAATGAATCATAACCATAAGCATCATTTCATTAGAAAGAGAAATACACGATAAAGCTACCATCACATTAATAACACATCAAGAAGCCATCACATCACAAGAGACACAAGCTTGCGTTACATGGAAACCCATACAGGATAAAACCATAAATCCTTCTTATTTATATTCATTTCATTACATATATTTGTAGGCTCAAACCTGCTAGAGGCAACTACTCCCAAAATATGAAAGTTGCTATTTGTGGTAGGTTACAACCTGATTGAGGCACCAACCTTGAATATATGCAAACAACTACTCATCATAGGCTACAATCTAATTGAGGTACCAACCTTGATGACGATCGGGCTCCAACTTGATCTATTATTTGACTTCATTGAAGCTCCAACCTCGATGACGCGAAGGCTCCAACCTACTCTAGGCTCCGACCTTATTGAGGCTCCAACCTTAATGGAGGCACCCACCTCCCTCTTAAACTCCTCGTGGGCCTCTATTTCATACCATTTTCAAATTGGATCCACTGTCATCATTTATATTCACTAAATCATAAATAAAATCAATTTGCAAACAAAACCTACAATCATTTTCAGTCTATTTCACTACAAAACTTATCATGATATGCTATACTATCATGGCAACACTTGCAACCTCTATCACCACAATTCATTGTTAATCACTACTGTAATTTGCAACCATTGTCCTTGTAATCAATGTCACAAACCACACATTGTCATATAAACCACTATCACTAGTTATCATGTTATTTCTCATACTCTAGTTCAACTTATCCATCAATCTAGTCACACACTCCCTCTCTTGGAAATTGATATTTTCCCTATATACAAAACTATTGAAACTCCCTCCAAACATATAAAATATATTATATCCATAAATAAGTGTCAATAAGACATTACATATACTTTATTACATCCATATCTGAGCCCTAATCACCCAACTTCTTTTATAATCCAATTTGGATTAATATTGAGCCAAAAAATTGATAAAAATCAAATAAAACCTTATATTAAATTAATCTCTCTAAAAAATGTCCCATTCAGGGCATGCTTCTACAAACTGTCCAGATTCTGAAACTAGTATGGCAAAATGGACATTTATAGTTTGCTAATTGTTCTTCTAAAGAAACCCAATGTGATATAAAAAATACGCTGACCTGATTATCGTCGGGACTTAAACTAGCATCTTAGATAATATAACACAAGTGTGCCACCAATTGAGCCATGTGTGAGGCTTGTAACCCAAATTCTCCAACTTTGTAATGATTGATGTTTGAGACCAAAGTGAGGGTATGGTCCTTTTGTCAAACCCTATTATACCATGTGCCAACATATATTACCTTGCCTAAACGATGATGTGAAATCCACGCTGGTCAAAATCATGTGTGTATCATACTACAACCATAATCGAGGCTGATGATATGAATTCAAATCACAATCAAAAGAACAAAGTGACAATCCTCTTCACTATTCTTTGAAACTGAACAGAACTTCAAACAAATTTCTTCCTTGAGATTGAGTCTACCAATATCTCAATTGATCACTTATTTTTTTATTTGAGAAACTTGAGTGCATATATATAGTGCTCCACGGTCTTGATATTATGGATGGTTGAACCAAGGGCTTGTTGATTTGGCCTATACAATAGGGTCGATGTTCATTAAACTTTGAGCTATGTTATAGATGACCATCCCCTCCCTTTCCACTATGATTCAATGGATTGCATGTATTGTTCCTTCTTCCATACAACTAAGGTTGGTGACCTCAACACAATGTCGTTCAACCATTGGTTCCACCATATGACAGGGGCTAGTCCCATTAGGTGACCACACTCTTTGGTGCTTTCACTAGTACAAAATGACTAATTAATTACTAAAAGAATGTCTAAAATTTGCATATAAATGACCATTTTTCAGTCAATGACTAATAGTGGCTAATTTACAGTATCTTATAATGCAACCAATTTTTAGTCGTTTTTAGCTTAGTCATTAATTGGTTGTCTCAATTTTATCATCTAGTAGTATATTTAGTCATAAATTTGGTCATTAATTTAGTCATTAATTGCCACAATTAATGACCAAATATACAACAAAATATATTACTATATGATCATCCAAGAGAACCAACTAATGTCCAAAGAAATATGACCAAAATGTTGGTCGTGTTATAATATACTGTAAATTAGCTATTAAATAGTCATATATATGTAAATTTTAGTCATCATTTGAAACCAATTAATGACCAAAGAAATATGACTACATTTTGGTCGTGTTATAAGATATTGTAAATTAGCCACTAATAGTCATATATATGCTAAAATTAGTCGTCATTTGTAATGACAAATTCATCATCTGCAATAGTCATTTATCTTTTTTTGGTAGTTTCATATTCATTATATAAACAACTAATTTAGTAGTTTATATTCATTTCATTTACTTTCATTAATAATTATTATAAATGACTAATTTAGTCGTATATTCATTCTATTTGTGTTCATCATTAATCAATATAAACTACTAATTTAGTAGTTTTAGATTGATTTTATGTGTTCATTATTAATCAACATAAATTAATTAGTATGATTTTAAAAATGTCATACAATGTGCGTGTTCATCTAATATGAAAACACAAAGTTTCATATGTTAATTACAATACTAAACAATATCAAGCGCAACTATAAATAATTTCAACCACATTAATTATATTATATGAAATGTTAAAATATTACAGTATAAGTTTCCAACTTAATATTGGTTGGACTACAATTTACACATGAAATGATGTTTCATCAACTCAAAACATTACCATTGTGTTTCCAAGACATTGCATGTGAATTCACCAACTCTGAAGACTTGACCATCAATCCCTATGTGTGTGTCTTATGCGGGATATTGGCTCTAAGGGTATCACTAGACCATTTATCTCTCTCTCTCTCTCTCTCTCTCTCTCTCTCTCTCTCTCTCTACATTTGCCACTCCAGTGTTATTGTCTCCTCTTTCTTCAATTCCCACTTCTTACCATGAATATTGAGTTCCCTTTCTGAAAACAAAAGAAGAAACAATGCAGAGTGTAAGACATGAAAGACAATGAACACTAAAATATAAACTAAAGTAGACTATAAATACTTTATATGACATATTCCTTAACATCAGCAATGTCAAAGCCATTTTTCCCCATACAAATAAGAAATTGTAACAAGTTTTCTTCAGTTAGGTGATAATGGGCACTATAATGTGGCCAGATGACCTGAATAAACAAAGCAAATAAAATGTCACCATAAAAAATAACACCCTAGTAACTCCATATTCAACCTTCAAGGAAAGCTTAAGCATAATCATGTCAACTAAGTTACATGCTAAAAATATCAAGCTATAGTTAACTTGTGAAACAAATAATCTAAGGTGTGATGCTTAATCCTTGTCATTTTATTTACAACAAAATCTCATTTTCTAATGCATGAACTTGGTCAAGTATGTAAACAACATGTGCTGAAATAACAACATGAAGTTAAACTTTTCTAATAGCCATGAAAATATTTTAACACAAAATAGCTACAAGGATTCCAATCAATATCATGTAATACTATTTTCATCTTCAAGATTTGGTTGTTGTTTAAATGGACATGATACCAAGTACTTTCAATTTCACATTTAAAATACAAAACAAAATCAAAAGAAACATCCAAAATACAATCAAACAATAAAGAGAGGATATCATGGAATGGACATTGCAATGATAAAAAAACATTTTTACCTATCCACTGGTGTCGTGGCTGACATTCCTGAACATGTGTTTTCCCAAAATAACCATGAAGTGAAAGAATCATAACATTAAAAACCATAGGAATCCCTACTAGAAACATTTCCAAATTCAATGGCTCAGGTGCCTGAAGGATCTCTAACAACAAATGAATCATATCCAAGACATGCTCCGTATTGTCTCCCCATCCTTTTTCCAATCACATTTCCTGTAACGTACCCACAACATAGTCAAGTGACAATCAAACGAAGGCATTGACATTTGTTTTTATCTTTTATATCTATAAAATTTGAATCTGATTTGTTTCGGGAACATATTAATTCATATTTAAGCCTTCTTGACATATGAGAAGGTAAGAATAAAATAGGACATCAGAAAAATTGACCTTCTCAAACAATTCTACAATATCAATATTCTTCCTGTTGTAATATCTTGGGTAAAAAAAAGAACATATATGCAAAATAAAACTCCATATATTACTTATGTTCAAACTCTGTAGATGGTGTATTTTTAGGTAACTTTTTAAGATGTTCCTCCGACTTTACCAAAGTGAACTGTAGCTTGGTTAAACTCTATATCCTTTCATTCAACATCAATTTCAACAAGGTAAATGTCACACATCATTCTTTCCCATTTATCAACATGCTACATATGATAAATTGAAAGTCACATAAAACTAAGAGCAAACCATTTTCTAACCAAGACAAACAAACTAACAACGCCTCTAATAAAACTTCATTCTAATATTAGCAAATGAAAAGAGAGTGGACCATTTTTGTTGCTTGAATTTATTTGTTTTTGTTATGAAAGGGCTTGAGCTTTACGAACCAACAAGTGTGAGGGAAGTTGTAAATGTGAAAACAATTATGTTGAACTTTGTATACTTCTTCAACATGATGTGAATGATGCCATTTTTTGATGTGGTAAATCTCATAACAAGAAATGGCCACATTGGATGCAAAGATTAAATATAAAAACTTGTGGACATGGCATGTATTGAAATAAATTGCATTGCAATGACTACCATGGGTCTCCACGGGTTACAAGTCCTTAGTATGTTAGTCTTGATGATGACATAAAGATGGCAACAATAAGTATGGATGGTCGTAGTTTGTATGGTGGATATCTTCAAACCAAAGTCATCATCTTAATGAACCTAGGTTCTGACATGGTAACCCTAGATCTGGTCCTCACCGAATTTCATTCCATCATACTTTGTCAACATTCAAGAGGATATGATGATCCTTCAGGTTATAATAAGGTTTCTTTTGAGGTTATAGATAAATCTTATCCAAAGAAAATGGAGTTTTGGGCTCCAAGAGATATGGATAATTTAAATGATAACAATCATATGTTTTTTTCCCAAGATTTAAATGTAGGGATGCATTTTATGGATTTTACTAATAGATAGAATGAAGGAAATAATCCATGAGGAGCATCTACTGGTCATTGTGATTAGGGAGATACTTAGGGATAATAAGGCTATTTAGGTTCAAACCAAATATGGTGTTCATTCTTGTATCTCCTTAGTTGCTGGTAGTTTTTAAGATAGGAATTTCAGTTCTTCAAGGGCAGGTTCCTTCAGCTTAATTGCATCTACCTTGGTCCTATCAGCCAAAAGAAAAACATAATCAACAAATAGTAAATATGTCAGGTTTAGGGCTCTTCCTATTTGTATAGTTGTCAAGCTTATAGCTCTTTTTTACTATGTGATAGCTCTATTGAGACCACCTAATCTACAGTAAAATATAACATAAGAGCCATTAGCCATACCTGCCCATGGTATTTTTGTAGGCATGATAGAAGAATAGGCTAAGCCATTAATTATAATTTCAAAGATATTGAAGAAAGACAATTCATTATCTAGCTAACCAATTGCACATTGAACCCTCTATGGATGAGTAGCCCTAAATAAAGCCAGTTTTCTCTATCATATGCCTTGGAAAGAAAAACTCACTAAAATTGTTTGTAATTTCTTGGTTTGAAGTTATAAATTTCTTCTTGGACTACTCCTATTCCATAATGGATTTGTTTCCCAAGAAGGATGCAAAATTGTTCTAATGACATGGAATCATCTTAATGTCTTTTGACCCTACATGTAGCAATTTTGCAATGATTTTGTAGATGCAATTACATAGTGATATGGGTTTGAAATCATAAAAAGTTTCATTCCTGTCTAATTTTTGGGATTAAATCTTGAAATCTTGAATTGAAAGCTCCCAAATCCCACCTGTGTATTTTAATTTGTCAAGATTTCTTAGTTGGTCTATTTGAAGGAAGTCATAGAACCCCTAGAATAATTCTATTGTCTTGTTAAGTGGCTGGGGGTTCTTATCCTTTTAGAAACAATGCATAATTGTTTGCAATTATTCCTTTGATATTGGATCCATCAATGCCTCATTACCCACCTCACCTACAAAACTAGGGAAATATGAAGTCATCTTTAATTATCTCTCAGAAATTTATTCTATCATCCTCTTTATAAATTCCCTCAAAATGGTATGTTGATGAGAAAATTACTCCTCGAGATGAGACACCTTCCAAGTATAATTATTGATGGAGAAACATTGAAATTGTAATCACTATATCTTGTGGCATGCTTATGTCCATATCCAAGTTCAAGAAAAGCATTTGCACTTTCAGGTTGATGGGCCTTATGGTAATAAGAAATAATAGCCAGTGGTAATGTAGAAAGATATGATACCTACAAGCCAAAACCATTCCTACATGCATAACATACAACATCCCACACGAGGTCATGATTTGATGGTGAGGATGGGACATGTGGGGCCACCAATCAATATTTGACCATCCAAGAGCATGATTATAGAGGTTGGGACCACATACAAAGGAAATAATACCCGAAAGACTTTGACACAATAGGAACCCACCTGTTATAGAAGCTTATCCACCCATGTAGTTCATAACATTATGAGAATAGGACATTTATTTTGTAGGATGGCTACATGGAAATTTGTGTTTTTCCATTTAAGGAACTGGACACACTTAGGGGACTAAGTCAATTGTAAGAATATATCATTTAAAAAATAATATACAACACCAACCATCAGTGAAAAAACCAAGTAAATGTGAACAATAATCACACATAAAGCCAAATATGTTCAACATCAAATAACAATAATCAAAATTGTTATTTAAAAAAAAAAGATGAAGTCCATTGTTATGAAAGAAGCTAGCAAGACAGAATTCCCAATGAGTTTTCTAAAACAATGCACAAGAATCAACGATTTCCAAATCAATGTTCTCACACGTAGATTTAGACTCAACAAAGACTTGTCTGGCCTGGGACTCAGTAAGACTCAATAAATTCGGAAAGTCTCAACAAAGACTCCAACCAGTGGCAAGTTTCAAGAGCAAGTTTTAGGCAAGGCTCACGAATCTTAACTAACTCAAACTACATTGTTTTGAATTACTGTAAGCAACAGTTAAAAAATATAGGTTAGATCAACAAGGTTAGAACTACGAAAAAAAGTAAATACACTTTGATGTGCCACATATATAGGTAATTTTCTATAAGACAAGTAAATCATCATGATCATATTAATCTAGAAAAAAGAATCTTACATATATCTAGATTATTGGTTACCATTAGGGGTAACATTTAATCTCCACACCATCTCAACAATTTGGCTACATATCATAGAATAATATTGTACCTACTTGAAATAAAATTTAGCAATTTCCAAAGAAAATTATAAAGTACATGCTTAAACTAAAAGTATAAGTTAACTAGAAGTCACCTACAGAGTCATATTTTGATTGAGTCTTGTTTATCTTAGAAAATTGTAGAATAATAATATATATGTAGTCTTCAGGTATCTTCAGGCTACCTTTTTGGACATTCATGTATAGAGCTACCAGATCTCTTTGGTTCCGAACTTAATGAATCCTCATTTATTTCTAAATTTGACCCCTCTACCTGCCAAGTGGACCATGTACACATTTAATATCCAAGTTAATTTTCTACACCTTAAAGAAATAGAATATGGGATTTTGTTGCATATAAATGCATCATAGAGCATAGACATCATCAATAGCCCAGGTGTTCCAACCAGAAACTCAAATTTGAATGCTTATAAACGATATTCTAAGGGGATTACAATACATGTATGAATGGATATCTCAGTAACTTAATGATCAATAGCCAATCAGTGGCATAAATGGATATAATTGGCAATATCATACTAGATAAAATTACACATTTTACAACTTTAATGGTTATGGCCCATAAAATCAAAAGATTTCTTGGTAAATTTTTAACTTAACAATTGAATAATGCAATGAACTGAGGACTACAAAATCAATTGTAAGAGAAAAATGTAGTATAATTGGTTACATAGGAAGGCACAATATAAGAGTTCAAATATTCGACTCATGATATACCCATTTTCATCTTCCAGTCAAAGCTCATAAATCGAGGCTTCACAAGGCATAAATGTTTCTTGTTAGATTCATTTGGCACAACCATTCTTAGGACTGCTTTTCTCAACTTGCATTTTTCATCCCTTTTGGTACCCGTTTGAGTTGGTAAGAGAAGCTTCCATGAAGAAGTATAAGAGTTTCAAGGTGGTTGACAATTAGGTCAGATACAATACCTTGAAAATATTATCAGTCGACTTTAAAAGGTGATCACATAGAAGGCATAAGCATAAGAGATGAAATGGGTCTGCGAAATACAACATTGTCTCCATGAAAGACTACAAATCCCTTGTTCATGAGGGTTCCAAGAGAATTTCAAATCTGAAAGAACCCCCAAGAAAAACCAATTAAGCATGTGATCATACCAATGCATCCAACCAATATAGATAGTCATTTCAACCACAACGTAAAAGCTATCAATTAAGTCAATTAGTACATGTATTGATGTTTGAATTTGCAAATACACATAGAGCGTCCTTACATCATGAAGATGAATTTCCACTGATCCTTTCTTGTGCATCTCCTCCAAAAACTAGCAGTTCATCCATGTATCATAGGTCAGGCTTTTAATACAAACAAAAATCAATACACTGCTAGCTTATCTAGAGCAGTGAAGAATATGTCACCTCTAATGTTCAAGTAAATGGTCCTCTCGCTTGCATCTTTTCCATGATAATATTTATGATTATTGTAACTGGATTAGCTCGCCTTATTCTTTCATTGGCAGAAACTCCCGTTGTAATGAGATCCATGTCGATAGTCCATGTCACCATGACACAATGCATTCATTGAAATTATCGTTGTATAATATATACCTTAGACTTGGAATAAATGGATATAAAGACAACTAAGGAATAATTCCATTTATACGAGTGCCAATGCCATGTTTCAAGAACTAAATAGTGAGAGATTTGTAAACCCAAGCAAATTGGCCACCTTTATTAAGAAAGTTGTAGAATGTACTAGTAGCATGATGAATGGTAGATCGTTGAAGGGAATCTTCAAGCATCCTGAATACTCTAGCCGCATCACACCTTTCAACCTGCACAAACCACCATTGTTAAGCACGATTTATATAATTCCAAATTTCATGGCCATACAAGATACAATAAAAGTTGTGCATAGAACTATCTTCCCAAGTAAATAAAAGTGCCTATGAGAATGTAAAACAAGTGTGTGTGTGTGTGTTTTACATTCTCATATGCACTTTTATTTACTTGGGAAGATAGTTCTATGCACAACTTTTATTATAGCTGAGGTTGGTTTCTTATAAACTTCCAAATCCATATTGATAAAATTCAACATGCAATTTTTAAATTAAAATAGATGCATAATTTTGAGAATGCTTACATAAAAAATGGATATATGCTAGTTCTAGTTTTCGTTGAAACCTAACTTAGAAGTGGCATGACAAATAACAATGGATTTGGAAGTTTATAATATAACAATGGATTTGTTATGATCAAAACTCATACCATTTTTTTCACCCTTCTTTCCATTTTGTTGACCATCTGCCCTAAATTCTATTGCAACATTGAAAACTTTAGCTCCCTTTGTAGTTTGCAATATAATAGCCATCAAAGTTATTTTCTTGAATTAAAAACTTTACAGTACGTTTATAAATTTCAAGGTCAAAGCACGAATTGGTAAAATACTTATCAGGCTTCACAATAGAGAAATTCATCAAAGGAAAAACAACATTCAAATATTAGGAGAATGAAATTAGAATTATTTCCTTAAGTAATGCTAAATGACATTGACAACCAATATTTTTTCCTGATGCAAGTTAAATTAAATAAATTTCGGATAACAAAAATTGTGAGTGGCATCCAACAACAAACCTTGTCAAGTATGACATAAATGATCCCTATGTTGCACCAAGTTTTGGACACAGCTGAAAGTTACCCCCATTTTCCAAGGGCTAAGAGGGCTATCTCTTTCTATCTCTAATATATTAGTAATTTTCAATTGGGTCTAGCCCAAGTTGTTGTGATGGAATATTATCCTTCCCCCTAGTTTCTATTCCCATAAGTGACTTGTTGAGCTCATAATGTGTATTTTTGTAGCAACTTTGAACCCTTTTGTTGACTTGGATTTATGCTCTAAGGAACCTAGGGATTACCCTGGGGACCATACTAGGAATGAGGGTAAGTGCCCTTCGTTTATATATATATATATATATATATCCTTGGAATGAGGGTAAGTTCCCCCACATTTTACCTAGGATATATTACCTGGAAAATAAATAAATGAAAATTACACACGCAAGGAATTAAAGACGTAAAATTCTACACAAAAATGGTAAATAAAGAAATTAGATAAAATAAAATTTGTTGAGATTCACAAGAGATATCAAAATAATAGATCATAACCAACACAAAATACAAATCCCATAGTAAAGAGGAACATACACTAGCACTTGGGCAACACAACTCTTGAATAGAAATAGCCAAGATGGATGCATCCTTAAAGAGAGAGTGAACCCAAGAACAATTGAGATAGACAAAAATAAATACAAGTACAAGAGAGTGAAACACTTGACAAGCGTCGTCAGGCAAAACACTTTATTAAGAATGAAAGGTAATCACATAAGGATTAATCCCAAATGAGAGTTGTGTATTTACAATGTCATGTTGCCCCAAAACACATGATTTACTACCACTTAGATTGCCTAAAACATTGCTTGTTCATCTAATGCATGTACAGATATTTTAATGAGTAGAAGGTACACCTTCCTCGCCATGTGAATTAGAAATTTAACTAAAAACACATACATGGCTCTGGAAAAATGAGTTGTAATGCAGCATGAACTCACAACATCTTGTATATGTCATCCTCGAGATAGCATTGTCATTGCTTGTTAAGTTGCATGCTTACTTCACCAGATGTTACTAATTTTAGTGATGGGTTGTGCCTCTTCCCAAACAACGTAACCATGTCCCACTATTTATAGTTAAATGTTGTGTTTGGGTACATGTATATCCCTACATATCTCCTACACCGCACCTCCTTCTAAGTACTAAAACAACAACTCCACACCTAACTATGCATTTATATGTTGTTCATTCAATGCATGATCCACCCTTTGGTGGAAATAACACATCATGCATAGGTTAATTCACTGAGGATAAGATAAAACTATTCTAGGCACTGCTACCAACCTATTAGAAATCTACTACATGAACATCACCATACTCATTCAAAGAATAACACCTATGGCAGCTTCCACCAATATATAAAAATATGTATTATTCTAAGTATGCATATGTTAGCCCACATAATGACCAAACAAGTTGGTTGTAGAATAATGACAAAAAGGTCAACTCCAAAATAATAACAAACACGTCTAGCCCCTCACGCCATGGAAATTCAAGACAACCCTTTAATAAATATACTTCAAGGTTTTCTTTGGTTGACAAAAATTTGACAAAGTAAATATTTTCGTTTGTGAGCCTTCAAAAATATTTCATTTGGGCAATTTTCCTCATTAAGTCTAGCCTTGTAAAAGTCTCTGCTAAAGGCAGTTTTTATCACTAATTTTTACCACAATAGAGATGGAATCCATTTGCAAGCTCTTATTTTCAATAAGTATTTTGGAATAATCAAGAGCACATACTTCATTCAACACCTTGACAAGCCTGTCAATAAGACATATGATTGCCACTTGTCCTAGAAAGGTGCTTTTGTCTAAATTTTCTATAAGTGGTTGTGTGTTATAAATAGAATTTTGGATGCTCAAGTAGACAAAATAGATGGTCAACCTGAATCTAAGATGCTCTTCACAACTTGAACTTGTATAAATGCTAGTATGATTTCCTTTAAGAAATGTGTCCTCCTACTTCATGCCTACATTTAGACTCATGGGAAAATCATGTTGGTTACATGTTGGGATCATTCAAATAAACATTCTTTATTTTAATTTTAAGACCAAACGAGTACACCTACCACTAAGGGCTCACAACAATAGGCCCTTTTGAAATAGGCTCAATAATTGTGGAAGGATGTCAATGGACTCATGGTCCAACAATATGGGAGATATTTGGCCATATATATGGGATATATGGTCAACATATGTTGTGATGAAAAAATTTCCCCATAAGGTCATGGCTCTGCACCATAGAGCTTCCATTACAAATGTTGAATTTGATTTTTCATAAGCAGTTGTCAAAACCTCAAATTTGTGATCAACAAAATTGCTAGGGAAACAAGAGTGTAGACACTGCAAGTCAAATAGATAGATCATTTCAACAGCTACTAGGGCTATAGCTAATACAAAAATCAGATATGAAAATTACACTTGCTCAACACCAACACAACATACAAATTAAAGCATGTTAAATGAGCTCAGCATCAACTTAGTTGTACATTTTATCAGACTAATAAATCAATAAATGAAATACTCAAATCAGATCTATAAAAACAAACCTGCAAGTCAAATTTCAGACATCTAACACAATATTTCTATTACACATAAAAGATTAAATTACAGTAAATTTGTGATCAACAAAATTTGTTGGGGCAACACTCAAGAGTGTAGACACTACAAGTCAAATACATAGATAATTTCAATAGTTTCTAGGGTTATATCTAATACAAAATTCATATCTAAAAATTACACTTGGTCAACACCAACACATCATACAAATTAAAGCATGTTAAATAAGTGCAACATCAACTACTTGTACATTGCATCACAATAATAAATCAACAAATGAAACACTCAAATCAGATCTATAAAAACAAATGTACAAGTCAAATTTTAGACAGTAAACACAAATTTTCTATTACACATAAAAGATTACATTGCAACAAATCAACTTTTGACAAGTTACAAATGAGAAAACTGAAATCAACCAGCTATCACAACTACAATGTTCACCCAATAAAAACTATAAAATAGAAAACCCTGGCTATTATAACCTCTTTTGTAGCCTACTTAGCATTCTCTTGATTCGATTAAGAGAACTAATAATGTGACAAAGTGATGTGCTCTACTTTCCTTTGATAAAGTAGGAGTTACAAGTAAGGGAAGACCCCAACCCTACACTAGGCTAGCAGTCCAAAGGGAGAGCTCTCGACATGTGCCAACTACATAGGCGCATGCCTGCAAGTGCCAACTAAACCATTCCAAATAGCTTTATACAACACCACACATTTTTATGCACGCACAAGTGCCAACTGACCCATTCTACATAATTTTATGTAAAACTACATTTTTGTATGAAACAAGTATGCCCTCTATTACCTCTTTAACTTGCATCTAAGTGGAAAAATCCCTAATCCAGGATGTAACCTTGAGGTTAACCTAGTAGAAGCACCACTATCACCTCAGTAAAAAAATCCTCTCACTTTTGGTCATCTCTCTCAAGGTCGGGGGGGTATCCTTAGATGTGAATGATTAAAATAACAAATTCCATACATATATACCAATGAGCATTGAGAACCTTAGACTTAGGATGTAAGTCTGATTTATGATAAGTATATGTTGCACATACTCACACTGTAAAAATATTAATAATGAATGAAACCCAATTAGAGATGTAAGTTGGCAAAGTGAAAACAAATTAACATTTAGAACAAATTATGATATGATATCTTGATACAAGTAAATTCCATCATTAAGAAATTGAGTCATACATCAATTAGATCCAATTAAAGGTAAGATATTTCATAAGCATTGGGATCTAAAAATCAAATCTAATTTACAATATTTTTTTAAGAAAATTTCCCAATTTATACAAGTGGTGAAAACCACCTGTTAAACATATTTAAAATTTTTAAAATGAAGGATCAATAAATAATCCAAAAATATGAATTGCAATGCAGAAGTTTAATATCTAAAATTTCTTAATGCATAAGTAACCCAAGTAAATAATGTAAAAGTGAAAAGCAACTTAGGCCTGACCACAATTTTGATTTTATAAAAAAACATTGAACAAATCTCCAAAATCGTGATTAAATCAAATCAATTTTAATGAAATATTAAGATATGAAAGAGTATTAGACTTGAGTTAAAATCTAATTTATGATATTCAAAATTTTATATCAGATTTCATAAGAGAAATAAAATAGATAATTTTGGATTTTTAAATGGTGGTTGAAGTGATAGATTAGTGTCAACCAAACATTAGGGCTTATAAAGTCAAGCAAACTTTCTAACAAGGTAATTTTCTTATGTAATTGGGGATAGAAAATATGCATGAAACACATTATAACCACCCTAATTATTCTAGAAATAATGCAAAAAATTTACAAGGAAGGGCTCCCAATCAATGCACCTTCAACCAGTTACTCGATTTTACTCTAGAATTGGAAATAAGTTAATAACAAATTGCAATTATTCTTATTAGACAAAATTAGAATCACTAAACCAAAACTAAAATGAATAAGGAAAGTATAAGGTAATACCGTTGATTTCTAGTAGCATCGGATGTGCTCTAAGCCTCAAAATTTGCAGGGAGACTAGGACACATGTATTCCAGAATACCTAGAAATCGTTTTGGGAAATTATCCCTGGAGACAATTTTATTATATAATTAATTATTTTTAATGGATGCCTAAGTCTAAACTTCGGAAATTAAAATAGTTAAAGGGTATTAATAAAACTGGGTGTGGATCTTCTAGAAAAGGTGAAGATCAAGTCAATATGATTTGAGCCATTGATTATAATTTAATCTAGGTCGTTGATTATTCAACAAGAAGATTATAATAAGGACTTCGATGGGCATTTGGAAAGGACAAGTAGATTGATTTTATCACTGGCTTCAATTTGACAATAGGAAATTGAACTAGAGGGCGAGTTGCAGGTGAGAGAGAGAGGGTATCAGCAATAGACGAGAGTGAAAGAAATGAAAATGCATAAGAGGGACACAGGTCACCAACACAGAGGCAGTGATGCAGGGACAACATAGTCACTACGCAGAGGATGTTGCAGTTTGGCTAGTGTGAGGGAAATAGGTCCTCTCAGGTGTCAGAAATTCAGTGTGGAGTGGAGAAATTTGTTTGTAAAATTTATCTCAGTGATTCGTCTTCTATTCTGCTACCTGTATATTGTACATGAGATTTTGCTAAAGAATAATAAAAGAAACCCTCATCTGCTACACTGGTTTTCCCACATTGGGTTTTTCCGGCGACAATTTTCTAAAACTAATTGTGTTATTGTTGTGCTAGTATTTTTCCTTACATTTATTTTCCACAGTAATTAATTTGTGAAGACTGCAGTGTATGTATTTCGATATTTTCTATAGACAACTACAAATAATTTGTTTTAGTAAATTAAAAAATAGAAGAAATATTATCAGTTGCTGTTGTAGGATTTGGAATTTCTGAATTTTCACATGGTATTAGAGCATAGACAAGAGGCAGGAGAGATCTAGTGCAGAAGAAAAGGGAGCAGTGTAGCATTGCATAAGCAGTTGCTCAAATTCCCTAGAAGGCTACGCAGTCCTTGGGCTAGGAAAGTAAGATTTTGAGGGAGAGTTAATTCTTCGAGTGAGTCAGCAGAGAATCAATCTCCAGATCGAAGGGTTGTCAGAGGTAGAGGGAGAAGTTGTGGTTATTTTGCAGAGAATATCTCCAGCTAAAATGTGGTGTCTTGCAGTAGTATATACAATGTTGAGAAGGAGAATAGAATGGAACAACATGGGTAGTCAAGATGTATTATCTTTCAGATTGGAAGAAGAATTCTCATGTTTGTCAAGTTCAACATCAACAGGTGTTTGGTATATTAATAGCAAGGCTTCAGATCACATGACTGGAGTATGAGAGTACTTCTCTAGCTATCAAGAAGAGAAGATGGAATTTTAGATCACTATGTGAAACAAAACAAAGTGTACTCCAGTAGGGAGAGGCACCATAGTGTTTCAGATGAAAGTAGAAACCAACATAAGAGCCACTAATGTGCTGCATGTGCCAGGGTTATGGATGAAATTGATTCCAGTGTCTCAAATACATGATAAGGGATACGATGTATACTTCATTGGAAGGAAGGTGTATGTCAAATATCCTAGCTAGAAGAAGATGAGACAAATTGGAGCTCAAAGAAAGAGATTGTAGAGATTGCATCTTGAATCTCCAATGCCACTGATAGGCATTAATCCTAATGTGAAAAGGAACTAAATGAACTATGGCATAGGTGAATGGGACAATTACATCGTAGAGCACTGAGGATGCTCAGGGAGATTGTTACAAAAGTTCTAGTCTTTGGTATTGAGCATGTTGATGTATCCAAAGGATGCGTACTAGGGAAATGCGTTAATGAAACTTTTGCTAGAAGTGACAATAGAGCAAGAGGCATGTTGGGATTGATACACTTAGATATTTGTGGCTCGATGTCCACAAAAGCTCTTAGCGGTGGTGAGTACTTTGTCACCTTTACTGATGATCACTCTAGAAAAATCTAGATCTACTTCTTAAAGAACAAGGATGAGGTCTTTGATTAGTTAAAAGAGTTTAAGGATATCATAGAAAACATGAAAGGGAAAAAAATAAACGTATTGTGTTTAGATAAGGGTAGAGAATATACAGATAAAAAATTATTGCGCAAAGGAGGGCATCAAAAGAGAGTGGACAACTCCATATAATCCACAATAGAGTGGAGTAGCGGAATGGAAGAATAGAACAATCATAAGGGAAACAAAGGCTATGTTATATGACTGGTACTTTCCTATATTCTTATGAGCAGAGGCATGCAACACAACAGTGTATATCTAGAATAGAACTCCCCATAGAGCATTGGGGCAGAAAACGCTTGAAAGAGTCTTCATAGGGAAAAATCCAGAGATGAGTCATCTTAGGATATTCAGAAGTGTGGCATATTGTCACATTCTGTACAAGAAGCGTAGTAAGCTGGATCAGACTATAGAAAATGGGTACCTCGTAGGGTATATAGAAACCTCAATGGAATATAGAATCTACATTCTAATTAGCAGGAAAATTGTAGTAAGAGGAAATGTAAATTTCATGGAAGATAGAGCTTTCAAGAAATCTCAAGAGATGCTGGCAGAAGGTCAGTCAACAGATTTTCCATTAGTCCAATAGTAGCAAGAAGGAAAAGCAGGAGCACATATATCAGGATTGAGTGTTGTAATCAGTGCTAGTATTTCCTCAAGAGTAGGAAATCTAGGTAGTTCTCAGCAGATGGGGTAGCAGTAAAAGGAGGGGGATTTGATTAAGCCTCCCACCACTAGTTGTAGAGCTAGCAGGGAAGTGCGACAGATGCTGAGGGATGCAGAGGAGTTTGTCAGAGCTCTTAGAACTGAAAAGAGGTAGCATAGAAAACCTGACAGATATCAAGAATTAGTATCATAGGTTGAAGAACCCTCCAATTTTCAGGAATTCGTACAAAACCAAGTTTGGGTGGATTCCACGGTAGAAGGGTACAATTCTATCATGACGAATGATGTCTGGGAAGTGGTACCTAGACCAAAGGATAGATATGTTGTAGGATCAAGGTGGATCTACAAGATCAAGTACGCTGCAGATGGCAGTATAGAGAAGTATAAGGCTAGGTTTGTGACAAAGGGGTATGCACGAAAGGAAGGAATAGACTATGAGGAGACCTTCCACCCAATAGATAAATATACCTCTATCAAATCTGTTATATCCCTAACAACTCAAATGGGATGGGAGATTCACCAGATGGATGTCAAGGCAACATTCTTGAACGGGGTGATAGAAGAAGAGGTGTATATAGAACAACCCGAAGGCTTCGAGACTCATGAAAATAGAAATCATGTATGCAGGTTAAAGAAAGCTTTGTATGGGCTCAAGCAGGTACCCAAAGCATGGTATGGTCGGATTGATAGTTACTTGCAGCAGTTGGATTCATCAAGATTGATGTTGATCCCAATATCTACTATGTAATGGTGGAGAATGAGCCACTTATTCTGGTATTATATGTAGATGACTTATTTCTTACAGGGTCATCTGGGCTCATAAAGGACAACAAGAAGAATATTGAAGCATAATTAAACATGAAGGATATGGGGTTGATGCATTATTTTCTAGGGTTGGAAGTTTGGTAGAAGAATGGGAAGATTTTCCTTGGGCAAGGAATATATTCTACATAGATTCTGAAGAGATTTAGAATGTAGGATTACTAGCCCATGGATACCCCCATGATAACACACTAGAAGAGAATAGATGCATCAGGAGACAAGGAAGTGGACCCCACCTTGTACAGACAGCTCATTGGGTTGCTCATGTATCTGGTCAACACTAGGCCAGACATTTGTTTCATTGTCAATACCCTTAGTCAGTTCATGCTGAAACTAAAAAGGGTACATTGGGTAGTAGCTACGCACATTCTTAGATATGTGCATGGAACATTCAGATATGGATTAAAATACACCCGAGGAGATGACACTAGATTGAGTACATTCAAAAATGTAGATTAGTAGGTATTTCAGTAGGTCGGAAAAGTACCTTCGGGTATTGCTTCAACGTTAGATGAAGAATGATGTCTTGGTGCAGTAGGAAGCAGAATTCGGTAGCTCTGAGCTCAGCAAAAGAAAAATATATGTCGGCAAACATAGCTAGGTGTGAAGTTGTATGGCTTTTAAAATTTCTTGTGAGTTTGTTCAGGAAGAGGATGGAAGCAACCAATGTTTACCTCGATAAACAGAGTTGTATCAAACTCTATGAGAATCCATTATTTCATGATCAATAGAAACACATTGATATCAGATGTCACTTTATTAGAGACTATGTTCAGCATGGGGAAGTACAACTGTGTTATGTCCCCACAAGAGATCAGGTAGCAGACATACTCATAAAGGCTCTAGGAAGAGCTAAGTTCATCCAATTCAGAGAGGAGATGGGTATGGTAGAGAACCTGTTTCAATAGCATAAACATATGGTTTCTCAGTTACAACAGGAACACAAATGAAAAATTTGAGTAGTAGTCGGTGGACAGTGATGTGGGACTTGAACATCATAGAGGGAGATGATACAGAGTCAGGGTGATGCTTCAACAAGTTTCATTACTATAGCACATTCCTTGCTAATAGGGAGTGTTGATTTCTGGAGCATCAAATGTTGTCTAATCCTCAAAATTTGCAGGGAGGCTAGGACACATGTATTCCAGAATACCTAGGAATCATTTTGGGAAATTCTTTGCAAAGATAGTTTTATTAAAATAATTAATTATTTTTAATAGATGCCTAAGTCTAAGTCAGGAAATTAAAATAATTAAGGGTATAATAAATATGGGTGTGAATCTTCTAGAAAAAGACGAAGATAGAGTCAATATGATTTGAGCCATTGATTAGAATTTAATCTGGGTCGTCGATTATTTAACAAGAAGATTATAAGAAGGAATCTAATGGGCATTTGGAAAGGACATGAGGCAGATACCTAGTTGCCCAATTAGATTGATTTTCTCACTAGCTGAAGTTCATCAAGAGGAAATTGAATTAGAATGTGAGTTGTAGGTGAGAGATAGAGGGTATTGACAATAGTCGAGAGTGTAGTAAACAACTAGAAGAGGCAGCGCAGAAGAGAGATGCAGATCACCAGCGCAGAGGCAGTGATGCAGGGACAGTGCAGTCATTGCGTAGAGGGTGATCCAGTGTGGCTAGCATGAGGGCAGCGGGTCCTTCATGTGTCAGAAATTCACAATGGAGTGGAGAAATTAGTTTGTAAAATTTCTCTCAGTGATTCCTCATCTGTTGTTCTATCCGTAGATTTTACATGATATTTTGCTAAAGAATAATAAAAGAAACACTCATCTACTACACCTATCTTCCCACATTGGGTTTTTCTGGGTACAATTATCCAAAAATAACTGTATTATTGTTGTGTAAATATTTTTCCTTACATTTATTTTCTGCAGTAATTAATTTGTGAAGACTGTAGTATATGTATTTCGATATTTTCCATAGAAAACTGTAAATAATTTGTTTCAGTAAATTAACAAATAGAAGAAATATTATCAGTTGCTCCAATATAGTAGATGCACTGATCCAATGGATCAAGTAACTAACACCAACACCAAATCCTAACTTGAAGTACCAAAATATTAGCCACACATGAAAAAGAAAGTCTCCAAAGAGTCCCCAAAAATCTTTTATGCTTGAATCTTCAACAAATTCTCTCTCAAATATCCAGTCAACAACAAAGATAATCAAGGGGGGTTGCCCCTTTTATAGGAGTTCTAGGCTCAACAAACCTCTCAATAAAATAATAATATCGTTCACTAGAACCATAGATCTAGCCTAGAACATAAGTAAACATTGTCCACTAATTAACCAAGGTGGAAAAGGTCAATAATACATTAAAAAAAGGAGGTAATTATGCCATATAGACAAATTCTCAATGATAAACCTCCATGAAGGTATGACATCACCATAAACACGGGCAAAGTGTAACAAATCCCTTAAGTGTAAAAGGCTCCTCAAAATAATGCAACAACTAAGGAAGAGACCTCTGAATGTGGCATGTGTGGCACGAGTGGTTGAAAGAGTAAGACATCCCCTAAAATGATGGTGAAATGATCTAAGGGAGGTCCACAAGGTGCAATGATCTCTTTGAAAGGATGTCAAAAGTCATCCCATGAAGTGAGGGGTCAAACCCTCCTCATAATGTACATCCATGTGCAAGGGAATCCAATGGCCTAATGAAGAAGGGGATGGTTCCCATAAAATAATGTTGTATGCCTCCAAAATGTGTGTTAATATAGGGCCATGCATGGGGCAACTTGGCCTCTTATACCAGCACGTTTCTCTTTGAACTCTTTAAGCTTGATGAGAATTCCATCCTTAGGCTTCACACAACAAAATATGGTTTGCAAGAGGAATTATCAATGAAGGAAACATAAAACGTACTACCTATCAAATGATGAAGAAAACATAGACCCAAAAACATATCTGAATGGATCAACTCAAGAATTTCCCTTGACATTTTCTTGCAGCCTGGAAAACCAACCTTTAAATACTTGTCAACTGTACATCCATTACACTCTCAAATTTTCTCTACCTTGAAGTATGAAAATTCCTACACCATGTTCTTTAAGAGAAGAAGAGATCCATAATGCAAGTAATCAAAGCCCCTATACCACAGTTCGCATGACTTTCCACTATTAGGCACCAAAGAATCATACATCTCCCTCTGTGTACCTACAATGTGAGGAATCAAGTGGTCCTTCATGCAATCCAAAATAATCATCTTTTCCTTATCAACCTATTTTCATAGTGAGACAGTTGTTAAGAATCAATCAAAATAGTATCTTTTCCCTAGACTATGCTCCAAAGATCCATCTCTATAAACCACTATAGCTTTGTACTTCCAAGTGATGATCTCCACACTAAGATCATATTTCAATTATTTTGGTCATGTTCAATCATATTTCAACAATATTTATCTATATTCAACATCATTTGATTGTATGTTGACATATGTGGGTAAATTTTGGATTGATACTTCTCAAATTTTGAACATGTTCAGTTTTCCAAAGATTGCCTTTTTATATATTGCATTTCATCCATAATATATATAGGTATGTGATAACTACAGATTAAAGGAATCACTTTAAAAACAAGCGTAAGGACCCTTTAAATAGAATGAAAACCCTAAATAAGTGACATGAAAGTTTATAACAGTGACCACTTAAGGCAAAATACAAAGAGAAAATTCCATTTAAAGGGACGTATTGTATGCATGTTGTTTTCCAAGGAAAAATTCATAATTTCTATCAATGCGAGAATGGAAATAGCACTTCTCAAAATCTTCCTGCACAATACATAAGAGAAAGGAAGGCATGTTCTCAGTTTGAAATCTAAGCACAGTCGACACCATTCAAAGGATTAAAAAAATGTTAACATATTTAAAAAAAATATCAAACATATGTCCTCCCACTGTTCACAGAATATATAGACTAGATGAAGAAATATGCAAACAAGCACCAACAAAAATTGAGTCTAAACAGAAACAAAAGAAAAGTATGAAAAGAAACCAAGTGTAAGGGAGATCCTCAATCCTCCTATTTTTCCTTTCCTCTTTTTGAACTCAATCCACCCACTTGAAAAAGGATCCATAGCAACAATCTGTAGTTCAAAATTCATCTCACCCCAGTTTAAAGAAAATTCCAACTTATCAATATCATAACTTTTAGATTCATGTATGAGAAATATAAGCGTTTTAGTCATCCTCTCTGGCCTCCACTAGGGACATGATTCCTTAATTAACACTTATGGATGGGCTGAATAAGACTTTTGAACCTATCATATGCCAATTTTCCTCGTGTTGATCACTATCACCATCCCACACTGACTTTAGGAAAATTCCAGTTTTTTTATTTTGATTTGGGCCCTTTTTTCCTTGGACTGTGTGCTTGCACATGGGAGCAAGAATCTTGTAAATGCACTATAAGTTGACAGGATCTACGTTGAATGGTGTGTTCTCATCAACCAATATCTATAATAAAAAAATCCATTTCAGAGTCATCTTCTCCATAAGCCCCTTACTAAGGTCTATCTCAACACAGATGCTAACATATGTGCACATACCTGTTACATCTCCCTTGAGATTCACTTTCAGGTAGCCCTCCAAATAATTCTTAATATCCTCAAGAACTGATAAATGCTAGAAATGCAATGGAAGATTAAGAAGCAAACCCACACTAGAATTCTAGTGACTGGCATAGTTAGGGTCAACTTTAGGCAACCGTTAATTTATAGAAAAGTAACACTCTTCCCCAAAATCAGGGACCCTCCTAAAACACTTCCTAATAACCAGCATAATTTCAAGACTGGACAATTAAAAACCTTGTAGAGTAAAGAGATATTTCAAAATTATTTGTCCAAGTCTTGAAAACCCACTAGTACAAAGCTGGTAAAGGAGACTAATACTCGCAACACTTGCAGGTAACCATATGCAATTTGAATATAGAATGGACATTTAGAACCCCTCCAGTGCCAATACCTCCACCATATACACAGGGGGTTAAAGATGTCAGAGTGGAGATTTGTTTCTAACCAAATCCTTCAAAGGCACAGGCTTTGAAGTTGAAGGCACTCCAAACCCACCACTCCTCCACATAGTGGCAACACCAAAATGAGGATTGTAATCTTTATCTATGTTGTAGACAAATAAAATATTTTGGTCCTTAAGGTGATTAGATGGGTTAGGTGTATATTAACGGTGCTTTAGCCTTGGAATGAGGTAGATTAGTTAGAATTATTGGTCGCCTCATTAGGGCCACCTACCCAACTACCCCTTCATAGAAAATATTTTATGTGGGTTGTGGATAAGCTTGTGGGAAAAGTATGTGATTATTGGCCTCTTGTTTGGAGCCAACCATGGAATTTGAATTACCAATTTCATGTATCTCTTCACCTATTTATAGATATGATGGTATGTAAAGTTTTGATCTTGCAGGTATTTCTAAAGAGACTAAGTTGGGCCTAGGGAAACATTCCATTAAAGTACAAAAAGGCATGCAAGAGATTTCCTAGCCATTATATCCCATATGTGGTGCCTTAACTGAGCAACTACTTAGGTTGGAGTAGCATGGAGGGATGAAAATGCAATAGAAATTCAGTTGTTTTCGTAGTGTCTATAAAAAATGAGGATTGTGTAATCAAAGGCCAAGACCATGAAAGTGGAATCGAGAATCAAACAATTAGGGTAGCTCGAAGGAAAGGGAATAAAACAAAAAGTGGGACATACAAGCCATTTTTTCCTAATGCATTCACACTAAAGCACAAAGCAGGCAAGAAGAATGGAAAATGCAGGGATCTGACCTTATGTGGCATCAGTAGTAGAGAATATGATGCTATGTTGTTGTATAATTTGTTGTTCCATAATTTAAGTTCTAGAGCATGATAATAGTGAGAACATATGTAGGATATATTTGGCTCACCCTTAACCTGTTATAATGAGCATAATGTTATTGAGACTAGGAGTGGAATAAAAATATGACAAAAGGGAAAGAACCTAACCTGAACTAAGCAGCATACCACCATAAGGCTCCTTTGAAATCACAATGCATTGATCTCTAAATATGCAGATAAGATAATATTCTAAATAAGGCTAGAAAATTCAAGAACTTTCACTGTAAATCCTTCACAAGGCAAAATTATTGAGAGATAAAACGATTGACAAGATTCGACTAATTCAATCATCTTTCCACTAATTATTTCATCAAAAAACAAGCATGTTGTTGAACTAGATGGCAGATGCATTACCTAGAAGCAGACACTCCAATAGATTAATAGGAATCAGAATACAAGTTATATCAGAAATCATTTTCTTATCATCAATTTCTTCAATGTGAGGGTTTTGACCCTAGCCAATAAGAAGGTTGCTACAAAAAGAAATAATGAGTATCTCAAACATATACTTTGATATTATTGTAATTGTCGAAATTGGTACATATTATCACCTGGCCATAGATGATTTTAACACAATTTTTGCTAGGCCACTAATGTGCTGGAAAATCAAGGGGAAAAAGAGGCAACCCAAGTAATGATCAGGTAAGAGACATAAGAAAATATTAAAAAATGGATTGATGGTGATAGAACTTCCAAAGATGATTCAAATTCCAAGGATATCCATATTGAACATTCCACACCATAATAGTGGGGAGGAAAATGCATCAAAGCTTTTATGACTCCAAAAAAGTAGAGATATCATAAAATGGAAAAACGCTTATAAGTTATCATGCAAAAGAGAACAAGTAAAGGAAATAATCCCTAAGCATAATCCATTGTAGATTCTAATTAAAAGCACAGAGGATGAAGAATAACATAAAAGGTGACTGGAAAAAGGCACAAGACTTACTTGAAAGAAGTAGGTTCAAGGGTGAGTAGGGGTCTTGATTCAGAGGTACAAATTGTGAGGAGGTTATGGAGAGAAGAAAGGGAAGGTCCAAGCACTAAAACTCTTCCTCCAAATCCAAACAACAGGTAGGAAGCCATACTAGTTTACCTTTTCTAGTGTTCTTAGGGCATGTGCTAGCATTATATTACTAATTGGTGCATGAGGTGATTTTCATAAAGCACCATAATGGAGTAAGACTCAGGTGTTTGGAAGAACTTTATTCATAGAAAGTATTGCATGATCTCCACGATGGACCAATCAGGGGTATTTTGCAGGTAACGCAACAACATATAAATTTATGCGGGACAACTTTTACTAGCCTACATTATTCAATGATGCTTATGCTTAGACCCGCAAGTGTCTAGTTTCATAGGTGTGCTGACAAAAACAAGAAGCCAATCGCCCCATTGTAGCTTATTGCAGTGGAAGAACCTTTTCAATAGTGGGGATTGGATATTATTGGATAAATCTTTCCACATTCATCGAAGAAATACCACTATATTCTCACTGCTATAGACTACTTTACATGGTGGAAAGAAGTAGTTCCACTCAAACATGTGAATGATTAGGAAGTCATAAATTTTCTTAAGCAAAACATCATTTCCAGGTTCTAAATTCCTACTTCACTTGTTTTTTATAATGAAACACACTTTTGATTGCTAAGAATTTACGGTTTTTCATTGGAAAATGGTATTATATTGAAACATTCAGCTAATTATTATCTGCAAGGGAATGGTCTTGCTGACTCCTAAAATAAGTACCTCATCTGTATCATCAAAAATACCATATTCTTTAAACAATGAAACTGGCACTCCACTTTGGTAAATGATTTATGGGATGACCGATTCATGCCAAATCCCTCTCTAAACACCTCCCCTTACTTCTTGGTATATGGAAAATAAGCCATCCTCCATCCCAACATCTATTGCCTTCTCTCCAACTTTCGCAAGAATCCCAAGGCAAGCCATGTTTATTAGTGCAACGTAGGATGGACACCCTTCACAAATTATAGGAAGAAAGGTTGAAAGAAAAAGAAATATTTTCACTTCATCATAATTGTATCAAGAGGTAGTTCAACAAGAAGTTTGCAGTGAAGAAAACCTTCAGTGTGGGTGACTTACTCTTGAAGTGGGATAAATCCCACAAGGACAAAGGCAAACACACTAAGTTTCAATCCTCACATATTGGGCCATTCACAGTCCACGAAAAGCTTGGTCGGCACACTTATCATCTTTAATCACTTAATGGGAAGATTGACTCTCTCCCTGTCAATGGCCAAGGCTTAAAACATTACTTTCAATGACGATTTGGGGTTGTGCCCTACACTGTGTACATAGTCTTTTCTTTCTTGTTTGTTTAAATTTTACTTTGTTTTCATCATGTGAATAAGTGTTGTGCGTGAACATGTTGTGGGTTCTTAGTATGTGTGTGGCCAAACTCTAAAGAGTATTATGACACTTCAACATTTGGCTAACCTTCCACCATTTTCCTTGTGTTGGTTATATCTTTTGGTCGATAAAGTTCCGAAGGAAAATATGATCTGTCCGTAAGGAGCGTTTTGGTCCAACCATGAACCTATGTCTATTCAGAAAACCTTATGCCTACGATTCGTTTTGTGTTTCAGTGTTTTCATGCTTATCTAATCAATAGAAGAGGAGAAGGGGAAAAATCTAGACGAGAAAATCTAAATCAGAGGTCTCTATATGCTTCTATGAAGGAACAACCTCTTTTGCTCTCAATAAGTCAGGGTCCCTCTTCCACCCAAAAATGAATAAGTGCCAATGCAAAATCCTCTTTAAAATAAATAAATAAAGGAAAAAGAAGAGAAAGGCTTTCTGCGTAGAGAGGTGAATCAAGCAACTTCGCTAGGGTATTTTCCAGGCACACTGGCAGTGGAGAAATGTTTATGTTCCTGCATGACTCTGCGTGGTGTTTTCCAGGCCTGGTGGCAGCAAAGCAACACCACAGATGAAAAAATATAATCTAAAAATACTAAGCTCGCAAGCTACACTAACCTTCCCAACTTAAAACATTGTGATATTGTTGAATCTTATGTTGTGTTCAACCGAGAAGGAATAAAGGGGACCATTTCTATTCATGGGGTAAGTGGGGAGACCAAAGTAATCTACACGATGAATCAATTCTCCCTCAAGAAATGAGGCCCTACACAAAAGAAGTTGGTCGAGGCAAAGAAGCTGGAATTATACCAGTGTGTCGCCAAGTATTGTAGCTGTTAGAGCACCCTCCAAAATTTTGGCTCACACTTAGTTTCAAATCCTTCCTTGGTCTTGCACATTGTTGTCGCAAACACCGAAACTCATTTCATGTACTTTCTTGAAGTATTTTTTTCCCCTTTGCAAGTTGGGTAAACTGTCATCTTTTCGCACGATTGGCTGTCACACAATGTGTAGAATCTTTTTATGGTGGTTTCAAGGGTCTATATTTGTGTATGTGAGTTGTTCTAACCATGTAAACATTTTTTGCACTCATTCAAAAAGTTTTAAACATTGTCGCACAAGTTTTGTCACGATCGTCACAAAGTGTATCTTAAGTGTCACAATTTTGATAACTGGTCATAAAGTTGTTGCATGGAGGGAAATGCATTTTTCATGTGTCCTGGGTGATCTATGTTGTTATTTTGTCAAGTATCCTAAGTGTGAGATCACAGTCGAAGGCTTATCATTGTTCACATCAATCTAACTAGTCTTACACTTAACTATTTCTGATAAGTCTTCCCAACCAAGAGACTTGGCTTCACTCAGCATCCCTAAAGTGCACACTGTGCAATTTCAGTCCTCTAGCTGTGACCTTGCCCCTTGGCACTGCATAATGCATAGTTCTTGTCTCCCAAGACTATTGCACTGCAAACTTTTTGGGCTCAAGCTCTAGCCTTGGCCATGAGAATTGCGCAATCCTTTCTTTGATCTTGGCCCTAACTACATAATCATAAGCCTCAAGCTCATTCCATGAGCCTTTGAACTGCACATTTGCACAAATGCTCAACCTCCCTTGTCTCCTAGAACTAGCAGTATGTCCTCTCAGTGTCCACCCACTCAGCTTACCTTACTGGCTCCCAGAACTGCATAGTTTTCTCCCTTAGTCTAGTCTGAACTGTGCACTATGTAATCTTATCCCTAGCTACTTGAACTATGAAACTACATAGTAACTGAGCCCTCTCTCTCTGACCTGTCACCTAGTTCTAGCTCAGTCAATGGATCAAAATGCACCATCCTAGACTAGGGTGTTTTTGAATTGATGTCATCTCGTCATGAGTGAATTACAAATATTGGTAGCTTACCAAGCTATGGTGAGATGATGAAGAAAGAGATGAAGGAGGGAAACATGTTGAAAGAAACCCTTGTAGCTGAAAATGCAAGTTAATTAGTCACAAGAAAGAAAAGGGACATCATTTTGCGATCGAAACTTAGGACTTAAGATCATTGAAGATTCCTTATCACTAATTCATACAGAGGTGAAAAGAAGGGCATTTTCAAGAAGACACTTAGCACACAACAGCAGGAGTGGCTTGAAACTGCCACGTCATCAAGTAGTCCATGTCAGTAGTGTCATTTCATGTCATGTCATGAGTTTTCATATGCCACATCGTCATTGTGGATCATGTAAATGGTATTCAAAATGTATTGTAAAGTGGAAGTCCAAAGGACACACATGGAATGTAAAGATTCATGTAAGTTCAAAAATCATACGAAGTCAAAAAGTCATGTGTGTAGTCAAAGAGTCACAAGGAAGGGGAATCATCACCCCTTTTTTATATATACTCCCTCATTGTACGAGAAAAGGAATTTTGACCTCAATTCCTCCCACAAAGCATTAGAGAGATAAGCTAGTTCTTTCGCGAAGCAAGAAGTGGCTCCAATGCTGCACTGCTGGAACTAGTGATGTTCACTGTATACATGTGTCTTGGAATTTTTACTTAATAACATAAGCCTTCAAGGTCAGCACCTTCCTCATGCATGGATTATGAATGTTTGTAAGACTATTTTGTGGATGTTTTTATTTCATGTTTACTTTCACATGTGCTAAGATAGTTAAACTATTTATGTTGTTTTAGTACTTATATTTTTTAGAATGTGTTGTAATGGTTGTCATTGTTGTCCCATCCTTGTGGACTATTCCATAGGATATTAGACAAAGCTTTTCATTTTTTGGTTGTAATGATAATCACATCCTATGTGTACTATTCTGTTGGATGTTTGACGAAGCCTTCTGGTTCATGTGTGTCTCTTCTTGGGTGGTACTACTACCTCTCTCTTAGAGGCTCACTTTTCTTCCCTCTCTATAGTAGAATAACTTTGACACATTTACAACTGAACACTCACTAGGCATACCTTCTTTCTTTTCAAAGAAACCATTGCATCCCTCTCTCTTGCTGACAGTTAGAGCCAAGGCAAATATTTAAGGATTCAGCAACCGGGCCTTTATACTAGATGGGATTCCTACACAAAACGGTGTGAGGTCTAATTGGGACTTCATATCAGGGAGATCCCCTGAATATTGGCAGGTCCAACACCATCAACATACCCATAAAGAGAAATTGGATACCCTTGGAAGCCTCTAAATACAATTCAAGTGACCCTCATTTGGATATCATCATCAAGCATCTTGTTCTTCTCTCTTCTTTGATTTGGCTCGCATAGGACTAAAGTGCCTCATAGAAATTGGTTCATACAAGTATGAAATTGCAGGGTTCAAGCTTGCATGTGTGGATTAATCTTTTGGTCTGTAGCTGCAAGGTTGATACAATAAAATTTTGGTTATATCTGCTCGCATAAAAGCCTCTCTGTGTGGCCGAAATGATTCAACTGCACACATGATCTCTCACTCCATGCGGCTAGGACCTAGGGTTTCTATTGATAGTTGAACACAAACTTGGAACATTGAATCAATATTGTTGTTGGGATCATCTCTAGAATATTGTTTGGTTTTTTTGCTGGATTTTTTATGATTGAAGAACCAGATCATTGTACTCTCTCTTTGTTGAACATTTTATGACAATTTAATAAGAAGAAGAATTTGAAAGGATTTTCCCCCTTGTAGGTTTTTTCCCTGGTCTTTGACCAAACCTAGTGTCTCTTATTTGTCTCTTATTGTTCATTGCATTATTTTTCTATCTACAATTGATATTGATAATTAGAAGATTAAATTATTTTGAAAGCTTTCTAATTAAAGATAAGAATTGGGCTAAAGAAATTGTAACATCATAGAACAATGGTAAAATTAACATGGTTTCAGAGCTAAGGTGAAGAGAAAAAGCACAAGGAGACAATAAGCAAGAGAAATCATTCTTGAAAGAAGTTGAAGGATGCTATTAGGATTTGGTCAAGATGTTTGTCTCATACTTCAAGGATAATGAGAAGCTTGGTGATTCATCTAACTTTGTTGCTTGGAAAATCAGGTTGGAAGTAATATTGGATGACAACGATGTTTTGGAATATGTACAAGGAAAGGTACCTGATCCTCCAGTGAATGCTTCTACTCCTATCAAATCTAGGTACAAGAAAGGTGATATAAAATATAAGAAGGTTATTATTTATGGTTTACAAGATCATTTTCTTGTTTATGCTAGTAATTTGAAGGAATCTAAAGATATGCATGAAAATCTAGTCGGGATGTATGAAGTCAACAACTTGAATCACATTCTCTCTTTGAAGGATCAACTCAAAGAGATAAACATGAACAAGGGAGAATCTGTTCAATCCTATATCATGAGGGTATCACGTTTAAGGGATCGATTGTGTGCTGCAAGTGAGCATGTATCTGATAGAGAATTGGTATTGATCACTCTTTGAGGTCTTCTACCTGTTTGGGAAAAATCATTACTACTCTAAGAAACAATAATGTATTCTGATTATTTGATCAGCTCGTTGGTAAGTAAACTCAAGAACAAATCAAGATGACTAATAGAGGAAAAATTCAAAAGTATGAAGAATGAGATCCCTCTGCATTTGTTACTCAAGATAAGGGAAAAATAAATCTAAAGGGAGACCACTTAATCAAAGAAAGTCTTCTCCTAAATCCAAAAACTCCAAGAGAAGGTTAAGAAAATATAGACATCAAATTGAATTCTACAATTGCCACAAGTATGCTTACTATGCCCGAGACTGTCCAAGAAAGAGGGATGCTCCTAGATCCAACTAAGGCTACAAGAATAACAGCTACAATGATAGAAGAAGAAATGATGATAGAAGAAGAGGTGATTATAGAAGAAGGCGAGATGATAGAAGAATAATATACACATCTGATGATCGAGAAGGAAGCCATCGTCCTCAAAAGAGAACAAGAAACTCCAGGTATGAAAATAATGCAGTTGCTAGTCAATCTTAATTATTTTCTCTCTTTCTAGTTCTTCTCCTCTAGATTCGCATGATAGTTGGTTGGTAGATAATGGGGCTTCTAGAAAGCTCTGGATACAAGGAAGTCCTCTCTAATCTAAATGAGAGGGAGACATGTTTGAAGATCATTTTTGGGGATAACTGTACATATCAAGTGAAAGGTTTTGGTTCAATTAAATTTGATTTGTACTTCGATGAATCCATTCTTATTCATGATGTGATGTATCTTCTAGAACTAAAGAAGAACACGGTATCCATTTTTTCCTTAGAAGACAAAGGGATGAGAGTAGTTTTCATAAAAGGTAAAGTCCTCTCATGGCCTGGTAAATCCCATATAAGGCATACATTCACATTGGGATCTAGAGTTGAAGGAATCTATAGATTTAATGGGAAACCTCTACTAGAAATGGTCCATGACACCAATAATCAAAGTGAGTTATGGCACCACAGGTCAGCACCTCTACATTATGATGCCCTATTGAAGTTGAAGAAGCTAGTCTCTAGGATGCCTGATGTTCAAGTGAGTCATGATGGAGTATATCCAGGATGCACCCATGGAAAGAAGAAAAGGGGACCATTCCCTCTAACAAGAATAAGATGAATGATATTCTTCAACTCATCCATTATGACCTTTGTGGACCTATGCATGTGCATTCTCTTGGTGGCCATATTTATTATATCATATTGATTGATGACTTCTCAAGGAAAACATGGATCTACTATTTTACATTAGAGAAATTTTGAGTTCTAAAATGGGCCTCCTAAGGAATATTATAAAATAATAGCGGAAATAATAAAATAAGATTAGATTGCAACATCAAATTTTAGAGGGAAAAAAGAAAAAACTACTTTTTCAACTCGTATTTTCAACTTATCTCCCTACAATTTTACTCAAATTTTGAGTGGGGGAACTTGTTGGATGTGGAATGTAATTCCTCATCCAAGGAGTAACCATGTTGCATACTTTTGATGGACTTTGTTACAAGAAAAATTAGAAATACATGAAAAAACGTTATTGCAATCATGTTTTTTCATGTATTTCTCAGTTTTCGTGTAGCAAATTCCATCGAAAGTATGCACCATGGGTACTCCTTGGATGAGGAATTAAATTACACATCCAAAAAGTGATCCCACTCAAATTTTGAGTAAAAATGTAGGGAGATAAGTTCAAAATACGAGTTGAAAAAGTAGTTTTTTTCTTTTTCCCTCTAAAAGGTGATGCTTTAATCTAATCTTATTTTATTATTTCCACTATTATTTTATAATATTCCTTAGGAGGCCCATTTTATACCTAAAAATTTCTCTAATGTCAAATAGTATATCCATGTTTTCCTTGAGAAGTCATCAATGAATATGATATAATAAAGATGGCCACCAAGACAATGCACTGACATAGGTCCACAAAGGTCATAATGAATGAGTTTAAGAATATCATTCATCTTATTCTTGCTAGAGGGGAATGGTCCCCTTGTCTTCTTTCCACTAGTGCATCCCAGATATACTCCATCATGACTCGCTTGAACATCAGACATCCTATATACTAGTTTCTTCAACTTCATTAAGGAATCATAATGTAGATGTGCTAACCTGTGGTGCCATAACTCACTTTGGTGATTGGTGTCATGGACCTTTGTCATTAGGGGTATCCCATTAAATCTATAGAGTCCTTCAACTCTAGATCCAAATGTGAATGTATCCCTCATAACGGATTCACCAGGCCATGAGAGGACTTTACCTTTGATGAAAGCTACTCTCATCCCTTTTTCTTCTAAGGAAAAAATGGATACCGGGTTCTTCTTTAGTTATAGAACATACATCACCTCATGAAGAAGAATGGAACAATTGAAGTACGAATCAAATTTAAATGAAGCAAAACCTTTCACTTGATATATACAATTATCCCAAAGAATGATCTTCAAACCTATCTCCCTCTCATCTAGATTAGAGAGGACTTCCCTGTATCCAGAGAAGTGTCTAGATTTCCAATTGTCCAAGAAATCATAATGAATCACCATTATCAATTTCGTCCCCCTACTGCAATCTCTTCCAACTCATTTGTACTATGAAAACAACCCATTGAGATCAAGTCTTCTTCATTGAAGCTACCAACTGATGGAAAAGGGAAAAAACTTATTGTCAAATCCCCTAGCATTGAGTCTTCCCAATCTATCTCTACTTAGTCAAAAGTAGACACTAAAGAGACATATGGATACAAGAAGAGAGAAATCACACACTTGGACATGCATCCATAAATATATTTGTATTTATGTTTTTATTTTATGGTCATGTGGTGATGGTATGCATTTTACCTTTACTAGATTAGACATCACAAATTTTGATGTAACGCATGACACCTATGATATTTTTTGAAGATCAAATATTATATATCTAGTTTGGTTTGATATATAGTGTGTCAAGGTTATGATGTTAGCATATCTTGATGGTTGTTCATAGATATTGTCTGTTATGGCATGAATGTAATTATATATATTTTATAAAATGTTTATTGACAGTTACAAGGGGTACATATATATCATGGGAGGCACAAATTTTATTTCATTTATGAGTCTACTTGGAGCCCTACCTATCTTACATAAATTCACAAATATAATCCCATAGTTTCTTTATTAATTAACATTAATATTTCATTGATCCTACTTTCTCCTTTATTTCTTGTAAATGTTCATTTAGTAAAAATAAAACACTTGTAACCAATAATTGTTAGAAGATAATACAAAAGGAAAATGGGAGGAAATGTTTACAAAGAAGTATCCTAGAGATCTGTGATATATTTGCACTTGATTATTTCTCACATAGTTTCATTAGGCTTAATAATTTTGTTGATAGTAGGGATTTTTTGAAATGTGGTGGAGAAAGGAAAAGTGAGATTGATTTGGTCTTCTTTATGAGGTTGTTTATTTTTTTTCATTGTTTTCTCTATTTAAAATATTTGAATTTGTTATGGTACTAATAAATGGTACATTTTATGGATTGTAAATTGTGAGGCATCGCTCTACTTGAGTGGTCCAATCTAGATCATCTTCATCTTAATTTTTTTTTTTTTTAAATTAGTTGTCCTTGTATGATTTTCTTTACATCTAGAATTTGTGGACTTTTCTTTGGTCAACCTTCTTATAGGAACTTGAATAAATTATGATGTCCAATATTGATATATGGGTCAATTAGGATCATTGCAATTTTCATTTTTTAGTTTATATTCTCTATTTAAGTGATTTTCTTTCCATTTATTTGAAGTTTTAGATACATGTTTATGCATCATTTGTCATTCAACATTGCTATAATGTCTCTACTTTTCTTTCATTCTTTGAGTTTTTTGGATCTAGTGTTTATTTGATGTACTTTTATTTGTAAGATATTCCACTGTTATTGCATTCTTAAAATTCTTTATATCATGTATATAAGTTTTATTCAACTTTATTTATGAAGAAAACTTTAAAATGTCATTAAATATTGAAAAACATTAAAATATTGGGAAAACAATTATGTTAAGACTTTGTGAATATGAATTCTATATTATTTTCTGAAGGATTTAGATCCAAAGTACCTTTACTGCCTTACCTCGTCTAGCCTTATATGGTTTGAAATGTCATTATTGAAACATTATAGTTTCAACTCCAACATATTATGGAAACTATACTGAGGATTGAATTGAGATCCCATGAATCTCTCTTTTGTAACTCTAGTAATTGATCTTTTATTTGTTCTTACGACTTTGTATACAACTCGTCAGCTTGACATTTGAATACAATTCCTTGAGTAGAGTAGTTTTCTTTGATTATATCTTGAAGATAAATACTTCTCGTGAACAACTCCAATGTTATCTACGTTAAACTATGGTTGTTATTGATGTCAACCCAAGCAACAACTAGAAGAAGCCTTGTTTCTATGAAAAATATGACAAGGAAGATCAGGGTCTTTGGGGTCTGAAACATTTTCATTCGTTGATTTCGATGGTAGGTGGTATGTCTCCTAATTCCTCACGGTTGAGGAGTTATACATATTTAATGTTTGGTGTTGATTTTTACATGGTCTTCCATAATGATATTTTGCATTCTAGTACAAGCTTAAAACCTACAAACTAGGGAGGTATCCATAATTCCTATCTTGATGTTCTCATGTTGAAACAATTTCTCTATGAAAATGTTATAACAAATTATCATCAACCTTGTCAACTCTGACATTATCAACATCATCCCGTCATCAACCATTAGTTAGAATCTCTAACACATTGTCAACGTCAACTAGTAGGCATCTCTGACATTATCATCATCATCACTAACATATTATCTACCATTAGAATTCACTAGTAGTCATATCTAGGGTGGTACCTTACCCATGGCCTATCATCAACATATTAGGACTCACTCTTCTATATTGATCGGTCCTCATGTTCTCTATTATACAAAAATGCTAAAACTCAACCTTCCTAGGGACTACTAGCAGACACTCACTCAACCCTCCTAGGGAGAACTTCATCATTGCTCCTAGGGAGAACTCTAGGCCCTAATGCTAAAAGAACTCTCTTAATTGTTCCCTATGGAGTGATTAGGTCTCAATGCTAACTTACCTCACTCAACCCTCTTTTGGGAAGTGTTTGGGGCGAGATGATAACAAAACTCACTACACCATACCTAATGTTACAAAATAAGAAAGGCAGAAATATTTTCTTATCTTGATAATTACTTGTGATTTCTTTGCAATCTTATTAACTTATTTTATTTTCTTACCATCAAGAAACTATAAATTCACGAAGATAAAAAAAACAAGGAGACAAGATGTAGGCTCTCGGCCAAGGAAAAACCCCTCTTCTAGAGGAAAACCTAAAAATTCTCTTATCTTCCTTTATAACCAAATTAAATGACACAACCAAGACCCTTTGACAAACATCTCCTCCAACCACCAAGTCATCCTCTCAAAAAAATAATTATGCACCCTGTCCCTTTGGCTTGTTCTACACATTCAACTCAGTTCTATGCCTTCAACTCATTTCTACACCTTTGGCTCAGTTATGCACCTTCGACTTGTTTTGCACCTTTTGCTCATTTCTGTGCTTTTGGCCTGTTTTGTACCTTTTCTAGAAATTTCATATGTGATAATCGAATTTGTCTTGGTTTAAAATTAAAATAGGTCGAATGCACTAGTTATAAATAGTATTTTTGTGTGGTCAAATTCCCTTTATGAGGCCAACTTGAATAGATGGCAATCCGACTTGGTGGAGGAGTAACATATGACTAGTTTACATAAAAGAAATTTTCTTTCTTTGACATAATAAAACCAAGAAGGGTCTAGTACATAATGAAAAGGAAAATGACTTATGACACAAATCCTATAAGCACTCAATGGGTGCTTTAACTTATAAACAAAATAAAATGAGCATGAAACCCATGCTTAATCAAAAATAAATTTTCTTTTCTTTTACAATAATTTTTCTTTTTCTTCATTTTACAAATACATATGAATTACATCATGTCATGAGATAGACAACAATTATGAAGGTTGCTACATAATTGATCAATTGTTACAAGGATGACCTCAATTTGAAATGTTCCAAGAAGTGTACAACAACATATACAATGATAGATACCATCAATGCCAAAAACTACCAAGGTATCAATACATCAAAGATTAAAGTTTCAAGATATTATTTCAAGGATCCATGTGTCATCACCAAGACACCAATTTAAGGATCCAAGTGTTATTTCCAAGACACAAATTCAAGGATATAAGGTAGTAACATGGACTAAGGTGTCATCAAGGCAACTTGCCACTATAGGTACCATTAGGCTGCAACCTGGGTATCAATCCAATGGGATATATATATCATCTAGGCCTCCATGCATTAACACTAACCCTCATATGGATCCAGGTATCTTCAACAAGGTCAAAACTCAAACAGAGCTCCACAAGACCAAGATACCCTCCCACACCGGGATCTAGACATCATCATGTCCAAACCATAACATGAGATCTCAATACCAACAAGGCCAACATGTCGTCCCAAGTACCATCATACAAGCGCACAACCTAGGGTACTTCATCTCTCCCTCTTAAGAAAATCAATCCAAGCATGCTTATCAAATATTCAAAACTTCTTAGGGAGAGATCCACACATCGGCTAATTGTTCATCCATAATAACATCTTCTAGCTCCATGACCCCAACTAGTACTAGTCCTTATTATCAATATGCTAGCATAAAATATGGGGTCTTGAACCATTTTGATTTTGCTTAGGTCATCAAATTATCCCAACAAATTTTCATGAAATATTCCTTTCCATAGCTCAAGCAATACCAAATACAACCTCAACACTTCTTCAAATCAACCAAGTCTTGTTCAAAACTTCATCAATCAGGAATAATCATCAGTAGTTATTTAGCCATTCTATGATCTTGTTCTTATAGTTTCCAAGATCATTTCCTCTTTCTCAACTATGGAGGATATACACTTTCCTTCATCCAAGCTCCCTCTCAACTTAGGGAGATAAGTCCAGCATCAAAAAATTTATTCTTTCAACTACGCAAGCTCTTTCTTTTGCATCATTATTTCATCAAATAGCTTCCAAAACTTCATTCCTTTTAGAAACAAGGTTATCTTTCAATCGTTAAAGTAAAACTTCAAATTTCATCAAGGCTCTTACAACTCCATCTTTCCATCACACTCATCATCAAATATGAGGTAGACATACATTTTTACAACCTCTTGCAAACTATGTGCCTACAAATTTCAACAAGTGCAACTATGTACAAATATGCAAGAGCATGAAGTTAAATTTCTAGGGTTACAATCCAAGGTTATCAATTTTTTTTATTTTAAACTTTAGATATTCAAAACCTAAACCTAGTTAGTGTTTCAATTATAGCGTAAATAATCAACTAGGGTCACACTTTCATGCCCTAGTTCCTTACAACAACATTTGCTAGGGATTTGTCACAAACCTTAGATATTATTATAAAAAAATTAATATTAAAGCTTCAAAAAGTAAACCATGTTAGGGTTTTAATCATAACGAAAACATCTAGGGTTTATCTTTCAAGTCCTAGAAACGTATTTCAACTTTTACTAGGGTTTTTATCATAAACCCTAGATAATATCATCAAACCCTTAAAATCTAGGGTTTTATCTCATGCTCTAGATATCATCAACAAACCCTAATCAAAAGGCTAAGGCTTTACCAAAGTGAACAAATATCTAAAGATAATAATATAAGGGTTTTGTTTCATATTAGAAATAAAACACCCTAACAAGGTACAAATCTTCATGATTATATAACAAAACCCTAGCCATGAGAGAGTCATTAATATAAAGAAAATTTAAAGACAAAAATATTGCTTATATGATTAAGACCTGCTACAAATATTGTACATACCTTTCGTTACTTCCTTTACAAAACTTGTAAGGTTTCCTCTTGAAGGGCTCCCTTTGCAACAAAGATTTATACAAGTCTCCCTTTGAAAGCTCCCTCTGAATCTAGCTACAATCGTTTATTTTATCAACATTCCTGCAAAATATTATTTCCAAGGAAAACACAAGAGAAAGGAATTATAAACAAGAAAAAATGAAGCTATACATATAGAGGAAATCAACAATGAAAAGGAAATATAGAACAAGATACTTATCTTTTGTGGAAAGGTGGAAACTCCCTCTTAATCTTGCATTAATCTAGTCTTGTAAGGGATTCCTTTAACTTTATAAAAAAACCCAAGAACTTTCTAATAAAAGAATATTAGATTTATAATCCCTAGAAATCAAAAATAAATATTGATCTTAGAGTCAAACATAAGAGAAACTTTACAAGACCTAAAAACAATAACCTATACTATAAGCAAAGGATATATAAGGGATAATTCCCCAAATACTTAATAGAATAAGTCTTTGACTTGAGAGTCCTTAGGTTTTTTCTTATATGGCGGAGATTCATTAGTGGAAACAATGGCTTGATCTCTTTATCTCTTCTTGTTCTTAGGATTATTGGGACATTGGTTCTTATAATGTCCCATCTTGTGACAATAATAGCATTCTATTTTAGAAAGGTCAATCTTCCCATGATTTTATTTGACCCTTTAAATTTCTTATTTCCTCCTTTATTCTTGAAATGAGAAGAGTAGGCATTTGAGGTATTTTCTTCATGTTGTTTCTTACCTCCTATCAAGGAAAGACTAGCTTCTTCTTGAGTACAAGAAGACAACATTACCTCAAAGGAGGGAGAATTTTTCCAACTACTAATTCCAGCTACAAAGGCATTCCTAGACTTTGGTAGTGTTAGAAGGGTAGAAATCACAAGTTCCTTATCAAGTATTATTTCATAAATTACTTGTAACTCATCTCTTATACAGGAAATTCTTACAAAGTAATATGAAACTATACCATCTTTGGCCATTTTGATAGTTCGAAGTTCATTCTTTAGACTTGCCACTTTTCTAATATTTTTACTGTAAATGACTTGGAGAGAGAATCATACATTTTGTTTGAAGTATCTAGCATGGAAATGTATGGAATCAAGTTTTATTTAACTCCATCCACATATTAGGTTCATGGATATAATGTCATTTTCTTTATACTTCTACTTTCCAACATCATCTGCAGGTTCTTTGACTTTTCCTTCTACTAATTCCAATACCTTATTTCTTGCAAGGATGAGGTCCACCCTTGTTTTCCATGCTCTAAATTCATAAGTTCATTAGAGTTTATTCTCATATTTCATTGATGATGCCATAGATAAACTTTTTAATGTTACTCTCATGAAGGAGTTTAGATATCCTTATAAATTTCTTCTTCAAATTAACTTATTCCCTTTCAAGAATTCTATAAGATCTCTCAATACTTCCTTCCTCCTAGCAAATGGAGTCCTTCAAAAGGTTCAATAGATAACACTTTTCCTTATGATATACCTTAAAAACTTCTCTTGAATCCTTCCTTAAAATGATGAGAGATATTGATATTCAAGTTTCCTTTTTCCTTCTTCTTCACCTTAGTTCTGATTTCATGTTAGAAAATAAAAAAGGCAGAAATGTTTTCTTATATTGATAATTAATTGTGATTTATTTGCAATATTATTAACTTATTTTATGTATTCTTTTATATTCTTGTCATCAAGCAACTAGAAATGCATGAATATCAAAACAACAAGGAGGCAGGATGTAGGATCTGAGCTAGGGAAAAACCCCTCTTCTAGGGGAAAATCAAACAATTCAATTCTCTTCCTTTAGAACCAAATCAAATGAGACAACCAAGACCCTTTGACAAAGACATCCTCCAACAACCAAGTCAACCTCCCAAGAAAAAAGTTCTACACCTTCAGCATGTTCTACACCTTCAGCTTGTTCTGCACTTCGGTTTGTTACCTCAGTTCTACACCTTTTACTTGCTTTTCACCTTCGACTTAGTTTTGTTCCTTCACCTTGTTCCACACGTTCGACTTAGTTCTACACCTTTGACCTGTTCTACACCTTCGACCTATTTTTCACCTTTTGCCTATTTTGTACCTTCGACTCAGCTCCATACCTTTGGCCTGTTTTATACCTTCACTAGAAACTTCAAATGTGATAATCAGAATTTTCTTGGTTTAAATTTCAAAGAGGTCAAACGCATTGCTTATAAATAGTATTTTTTTGTGGCCAAATTTCCTTTATGGGGCCAACTTGAATAGAGGGTAGAATGACTTGGTGGAGGAGTCATATATGATCAATTTACATAAAGTAATTTTTCTTTCTTTGACATAATAAGCCCAAGAAGGGTCTAGTACATAATGATAAGGACAATGAATTATGACTTAAATCCTAGAAGCACTCAATGGGTGCTTAGACTTAGAAACAAAATAAAACAAGCATGAAACCCATGCATTCTAAAAAAAGATTTTTTCGTTTCTTTTACAATAATTTTTAATTTTCTTCCTTTTACAAATACATATGAACTACATCATGTGATGAGATGGACAACAATTATAAAGACCAATACTAGTTATGTTTTCAACACTTGGTGTGTGACTGGGTCCAAGCCTTACTCAACCCTTCATAGGGAGTAATCAGGTCTCCTCACCAAGAGGCACTCAATCAACCCTATCAAGGGAGAACTTTGGGCCTATCAAACCATTCTCCCTTTCGAGAGAATTCCCATCCATGTCGGTGTCATATCAACAATCCCTCTCAGTGAGAGGGTAATATCCACAAGCCTCAAATTGTCTCTAAAATACATGCACTTTTCTCTAGGCAACAACTTTGTCAAAATATCATCTATATGCTCATTAGTGGAGACATACTTGACCCTTACCACTCTCCTTTGTACCATTTCATGGATGTAGTGGTACTAGATCTCAAGGTGCCTTGAATGCTTCGTAATTGCAACATACTTAGCCTTTGAGTGTGGCAGTTGTATACTCCCTGCTCATCCATGAGATCATAGCCTAATAAAACATGATATAAAAAATCTTTGTCTTCATCACTCCTTGACTTGTAGTTGTAGTTCTTTATTTTATGCCATAACCAACTGTACGACATGTTGAGCTACATTTCTTGACTCAACCAAGAATTGATCTGCTTTGGTTCATTATCTTGGTTACATTGGTTACCCTAACAGGGTATTCTTTCTTAAACAAATCCTGTCATAGTAATCCTCATTTTCTCCCTTACCACTTCAGATGTTGTTAGTTATCAAGTCAAGATCCTTCATCTTAAATTTCGAGTTCAATTCCCTTTGAAGCCAGAAATAAGGGTTCCTGGAGAAGTCCTGACTTCTCTCTCTAGAGAAAATATTTTGGTCAATGCAACTCCCTTTGACATATGAGCACTTCTACTTTTGTCAAGAAGTCATGCAGGATCAACCTTGATCCATCAATCCAAGAGGATTTTGTACAAAGATTTCTTCATATACCTCACAAACCTGAGGTATATTTTACGTACACTTCGTATTTCATCAAAGAAGATGATCTCTATGTTGCGGGAAGTTTTCCCCTAAGGTTCTTGGGTGAAACCTTAGCAGACGGAAGATTATCTAAGTTAAGAAACACACGCACAACCAACCGTTTATGCTATAAATAACTACTTCTAGGGTGAGAGGGGCATACCCGTGGTCCTACGTTTGGGTAGTTATCAAGGGTGCCAACCCTTCTTCACGTCCCTTCCGCTCCTTGTCCGTAAAAATCACAATTCCACAAACTACAAAGTATATGGACAGTTTTCATAAAAAATGATCTTTATGTTATATGAAAAGATGAGTTAGTTACAAACTTATAAGCATCTCTTTAAGTATGAACTTCACAATAAATATCATTAACACAAAGACAAGAGCTTTCGGGAACAAGACGTGTTTCTTTATTAGATAAGTAAAATAATATGAAACAAGAGCAATATCACTAATTACTTCTGAGGCTCCAAGCTACTCCTTCTGATCTCTCAACCACTATAGTGACTTCCATTACTCTCATTCATTTCTAGGGTTTCTTATTTTAGTGAACAATGTTCGATCCTAGGGTTTTTCCCATAAACCCTGGGATTTTTTCTCCAAGCCCTTTTTTTCATGTTAGGGTTTAATAACCCTAGTTGCCCAAAATATCCAAAGCCCTAGACTTGATTGCACATGTGATGAAATTCATTAAACAATTAATAGTCATTCTTTGTTTTACCAAACCAAGTGGCTCAACTACTTCAAGCCCAAGAATTTATGTTAGCAGTAAGCTTTCCAAGAATTATTGTTTCTATAACATGCACCCATAGAGAAGGGTTACACAAATTATGTCTCCTTTCATTAAAACATGTATATCACCCCAAGATTCTTGCAAAGAAGAGGGACATTAATGTACATGACTATACAAAAGAAGTGTCTCTTATTTATAAATTTGATTCCATTTAGCCTTTGGGTTAAGAAGCATAAAAAAATTTGGTATCAAAAGGTAAGAGGCTAATTGTGGGAGGCTATGAGAAGGCCAATGAAGCACTGCATTACAAGAATTGTATCAATGGTTGTTTTTTTTTCCAAGGAAAAAGCGTAATTTTCACTAAGAAAGTTTAGAAAATTACATGTTGTGTGCTAGCATTGTATTATGATTTCTTTACTGTCTGATGATGGTTCTGAGATACTTTAAATATTACAAAATCCTTTAATGAAATGAAGGTACAAAAACTATATACAGACTATTTGTGGACTGTGCATATAACAAACTCGAATACTGAAAAAAACAGAGAGACCCCAAAAAATGGATTGACGCAAGCAATCAATCCCTAATATCTGCTCCCCCCTCTATATACGGATTGTGATAGAATTGGAAGAATTCACCATTCCTATATTACTGTATAATCCATTGTCCTCTGGTCAGCTGTGCGGCCTCTTTGGAAAGAAAGTCGACGACTTCATTCCTTTCCCTGTAAATGTGACAACAGACAAAAGATTCAAACTATGATTTAAGACCAATAGTCTCATCCAGCAAATCTCTGAGTGTGTGCATGTGACAATGATAAGATCCATTAATCTAGTTTATGATGAGCTGAGAGTCCCCAAAAATTTGTATTGAGGGGCAGTGTTTTTCTAGGGCGAAAAGTAGAAGGTGTCTGAGACTGTTGAGCTTCGCATAGTTGTTTGTGCCCCTCCCTAGCCCCACTTTCAGTTTGTAAAGAGTTGCCTTTGACAGGTGAAGAATGGCCCCATCCTCACAGCCCTCGACGTTTGCAAAACCATCAAAGTAAGCCCAAGGCTGATTCTTATCAATAGTTTCGGGGATAATAATTCGGGGGGGTGGGGGGGGTGCGGTCTTTGTCATCAGGAAGAGAGTTGTAGATGCCTAGGATATTATTGCATAGAGCAGCACCAAACCTATTTTTTTCCTAAAAAATTTTGGAATTCCTAGTTATCCAGATGCCCCAACAGATGATAAGCGGCAAATTCTTTTGTCTCAAGTTTGTTGTTTTGGTCCACCAAGTCTCCCAGGCTTCTGAGATATTACTACCAGTCCATTGGTAGGGGAGATTTTGCCCCTGGGTAGTAGAGTTCCAGCTTTCAATTGAAATAGGATAGTGAAGGAAAAGATGCTCTGTGTCTTCAGAGGCGGAGTTGTAGAGGCTGCATCTAGACGGCCCATAGATGTTGCGTTTTGCCAGATTGCAGTCATTGGGAATCTTGTTGGAGAGGATAGCCCAAAATAGGAGCCTCGATTTGTGTGGGATTTCAACTTCCAGAGAGATTTCCACCACCAGCTTGGTGGGCCAGTGGCAAGAGTTTCCATAATGGAGTCAAAACCTCCTTTGGGGGAGTAATTTCCTGTGGCTGCCTTAGCCCAAATAAGCCTATCCTCTCTTTTTGTGATCTTAACATTTGCTTCCTCCAGGCCACCTATAAAACCAGCCCAGTCCACCCTCCATTTGCCACTGATCCCCAAGGTGTCGAAATCCTTCCAATGACTGTGTTGGGCTTCCTCCCTAGCCACCTCATGTATATGAGATAGAAGGTTATGGCCAGTTTCCTTGAGTTCCATTCTCATGTCTTGTGGGAGGATGTGAACATTCCTATTGCCATCCCAGGGATCAACCCTAATTCTGATTTGAGTACCGTTTCCCACCTGCCAAGCCAGTCCAGATTTTATGATGTTCATTGAGCGAATGATTTTTTTCCATATGATTGAGGCCCCCGAATGGTGGTGTTGTGTGTTGCGGATCCAGTCAATAGGGGAGAGAGGAAATATATACTTGTTGTAGATAACTTCAGTCCATAGGCTGTTTGATGAGATAATTTTCCAGACCAATTTAGCACCTAGAGCTTTTGTGAAATCTTGAGGCTCCTTTAGGCCCCAGCCGCCCCACTTCTTAGGCTTTTCTATCCGATCCCAGTTAACCCATGCAAAGAATTTTCCCCGCCAAAGAAACCTTTGACAAATCTGTTTGATTCTATGGAGAATGCGTTTGGGAATCCAGGCGAGAGACATCCAATATACTGGAATAGCCTCTAGAATTGATTTGATGAGGGTGAGTCTCCCAGCCCTACAGAGCCATCTCTGTTGCCAGATATTTATGCATCCTTCAATCTTTGCAATCAACCAGGCCCGGTCAACAATGCGATATCCATTGGGTTTGAGACGAAAACCTAGATATCTTAGACCAGCATCCAAGTCATTTTGCACAAAGGCAAAGTGTTGGGAGGCAAAGTGATGCTCGTTAGGAAGGCAGGAGCAGAAGGTAATCGTTGATTTTGAAGAGTTCAGCTCCATTCCTGTAGCTTTGCAAAATAAAGTTAAATTTTCCTTGAATGTAGTGGAGTCACTGAGGGACCCATTTAGAAAAATAAGAATATCGTCAACAAAGAGAAGGTGAGAAATGGTAGTCTTGTCACTAATCCTGACACCCCTTAGCAAGCCATTGTTCCTTGCTGCCGAGATGAGTTTGCTAAGGCCTTCCATTACCAGGAGAAACAAGAGAGGGGAGAGCGGGCAACCTTGACGAAGCCCTCTTTCAGCATGAAAAAAATTTGAGGCAACACCATTTATCAAGACACTGAAAGAGATTCCAAAGAAATAGTAACCCACCCACTTGATGAACTAATGGGGGAAGCCAATATGAGTTAGAATAAGCTAAAGGTAGGTCCAGCTAACTCTGTTGAAGGCTTTTGATAGGTCAATTTTCAATATGGTAGATTTTAATGAATCGGATTTGATTGAGTGAAGCAATTCCTGTGAAGTGCCAATCGCTTCCTGGATGTGACGATGGCTTAGGAAGGCAAATTTTTCTTTGGAAATCATTCTTGAGAGGATGGGTTTAATGCGGAGGGCAATGATTTTGGAAAAAATCTTATAGATGCTATTGCAGAGAGAGATGGGTCTGAAATCATCAAAGAATAGGGGGTTTTCCACCTTGGGCATGAGGTCTAGGAAGGTAAAGTTAAAAGCCTCTGGCATAATCCCTGAAGTTCGGCAGTCTTCTGCAGCAAGTAGTAGGTCTTGACCGATGAGTTCAAAAAAAGCAGTGAAAAATTCAATTAGCCAACCATCTGGCCCTGGACTTTCGTCTTTGCCCACGCTTTTAAGGGTCGCCTCTAGTTCAGCAAGTGTGATAGGGGCATTAAGAATCTCCTTGTCCTCTTCCTCAACGAAAAGAGGGATAGTCTCTAAGACTCTTAGAATATCCATTATGTTAGCTTCCCCAGGCCTCTTGTAGATGTCTGAGAAATGACGAACACCCAAATCCATTAACTGTGCAAAAGAGTTGGCTTCCCTTCCATTTTTGTCTCTTAGACTCCAAATGGTGTTGATGTTCTTTTTGCCTTTAGAAAATTGTTGAAAGAACTTGGTGTTTTCGTCTCCCCCTTTGAGCCAAGTAGCCCTACTCTTTAGTCTCCAAGTCTCTTCAATTCTTTTGAGAATTTCAATTTTTTCCTTTTCCATCTTGACCAGGTGTTTCTTGGAGTTGAAGGAAGAGTAGCTCGACAAGCCCTGGGAATCTAGGAAGCCCAATTCGGCCTCAATTTTGGCCAGATCCTTTTCCCCCTCCAGTTTTTTATTCTTAATCCAAGCTATTGTTGCTTGTTTAAGCTAATTCAAATTTTGGGTAATGACAGCACCTGGAGAAAGCCCCTCTTCCCTGTTGTGTCTAGTTCTTTGTAACCAGGTCTTGGAAACTAGCGTCCCTAATCCAAACAACATTGAATTTGAAAGGGGAACCGGGCTTCTTATCCTCATCTTCTAGATCCAGAAATATGGGGGAGTGGTCAGAGCAACCTCCCGAACCAACCCAGTGTCTAATGCGCCCAAGTCTATTGAGGAGATTGAGTCTGATGAGGAAGCAATCAAGTTGATGGGCCAGTGCATGAACCCCGATACGATGATTCCTCCAGGTGGGCATATTGCAAGCCGAATCAAGGCTGAGAAGCTCATTTTCATCCAGTAGTTTTTCAAAATATTCAGTAAGGGCATTCGATTGAGCTCTGTGTCACCAGGATTCAGCCAACCCCAAAGAAAAGTTTAGGTCTCCCCCTATAATAATATCATTTGACCACATCAATTCATGTTGGAGGAGACTGTCCCATAAAGCCTCCCGATGTTGGTAAGGCCCATAGATGTTTAAGAGTTTAGAGAGATGAGGGGCGAATTTGAGATGATATCCGCACCCAGAAAACCATGCCCACTCTAAGCATTGTAGATTTTGACAGTGCGATTATTAAACCCCAGAGCGAGTCTGCCCGAATGACCTTTGGCATCCAGGTAGAAAAATCTCCAATCGGGTAGAAGAGAATTTAGGGTATTGTGGATCAACAGGCCATCCCCCAGTGTTTCTTGGAGCATAATGAAATCTAGTTTATGAGAGTTACAGAGTCTTTTGAAGGCTAGTTTTTTGTTGGGGTTGGCCAACCCCCTATAGTTAAAGGAGAAGCCTTTCATGGGAACACTGGGGCAAGGTTCCCCTTTGCTCTAAGGACCTGGCCAATGGGGGCTTAGATGCCAGAAGACACCTCAAAACTGGCTCTCTTGATGGCTTTAGAAATGCGGGATTGCCTGCCTTGAGGGCCTTTTGGGAGAGGGGGGAAGGGGGTCATCCTCCAATCCGTAGGTATGGAGCGCAGATTGTACTGATGGGAAGAGCCAGAGGTCGAGGTCCTGAGGGTATCATTAGAAGGGGGAAGGCTGAGAGTACAGGGGGAGGGAAGGGAAGGGAGAGGGGCAGAATTCACCGGGAAAATAATTTGACTCAGCTTGGGGATGGGAGTGAATACGTTTGAGGTAACCAGACTAAGATTAATGACATCAATAAAATTAATAGACGGGGAAACAGAAAGTGGAGGAGAGGAGGTACTCGTGAGTCCTACGCCTTCTTTGGAGCGAGCTCTGGTGCTCGGTACCGCAGAGTGCAAGGAGTCGGGCCCCGATAGGCTAGAAGGAGTAGGAGGCCATCTGCTGGTAGCCCTAGATAGTCTGGACTACATGTTTGAGAGTTATGCCATTCCCAAGTCCGTTTGAGTGGAAGCCGCTACTACCCTGATTGGAGGGGATGGTCTGAGCCCTATGACTAAGGGGCATTCCCTATAGAGATGGCCTACCTTGTGGCATTTCTGGCACCCGAAGGGGATACCCTCGTAATCCAACTCTTGCCAGTGCGTAGTAGAACCCAAATGGAACTGATAACTCTCCACTAGGTCGTCCTTGTTGTCCAAGTGAACTAAGATACGGGCCATCGCCAAAATACCAGTATCCATGTAGGACATGTCATGGTTGAGGTAGGTACCCAGGTCGTCTCCGATAATCCTGAAGATTTCCTCTGACCAGAACTGTAGTGGGAGGCTAGGCAAACGGACCCTTATCGGCCCAGCACCTAAACTTTCCTTTTTGGGGTCGAAGAGAGTAGACCTTTGTTTTAGGAGTACTGGGGTCATTTCTATATGCCAATACCGGGTGAGTATCCAGTTAACATCCTCAGGCTCGTCGAAAATGAGAGCAAACCATCCGTGGGAGAGTGCCAACACTGCGGGGAGCTGAGGAAGAACATTTCCCCACACCTCCATGGTCCATTTCTTCAGTCATCCTGGAGTGTAATTCCGGCCACGGACACATCTGACCAGGACCGTATTCTCTGTAAGGGCTGCCTTGTCCATGCTAATGCCTGCGTCGAAAACCAATGATCTCCCTCATTCCCAGGTTTTGGAGCACTTGGATGCTTTTACTTTGGGAACCCTAGGGTTCTGGTGGTCCGACTCGGGCGAGACTTCTCTGCCCAGGCTGAGCTCAGGGTCCGAATCCCTTGTAACTTCATCGTCTGAATCTTTATTGACAATGCCTTCAAAGTACCTGGAGGGTTGGGGATTTTCCTTGTATTCACATAACTACAAGAAAGCCTGTGAATAATCTGGAAGGTTGTGCTGGAGATTAGGGTTGCGGAGTTCTCTGTGAAGCTCAACTATTCTGAGGAGCGGTTCATCTTAAAACCCTTGGCAGGGGCCTTTGCCTCCTTATATAGCTTCAGTTGCCAGAGGCTGGCTATTCCAAGCAAGGAGGTCAGTTGGAGATGGAATTGAAAGAAAGAGGGTGGAAGAGCCTTTAGTGGGGTTTATAAAACCCTCAGTGACCGTAACTCTCGGTTGAGAGATCTCCAACCCAAACAAAGAGGTTTCCATATCTGCGAGACCGTAACTGACTTGGTCAACCTGGGCTGTCGGTGTGTTGTCCGTTTCCAAAACAACCCCCCCCCCCCTTGCGAAAATGCAGGCCACGAATATTTCAGATTCTGGGTAGTTGTCTGATGAATAATCCATGGGTTCCTCCTCGTAACCCTCTTCCATAACGGAGTTTAGTAGCTGGTGGGGCTGGGATGCGAGGTCATGGAGTAACTGCTTGTGGAGAGACAGAAAACTGATGTAACAGTGTAGTGTAAACCTTACCCTTAACCTGCGGCAAAACTGGTAACATTCTTGGCCTGCAGTGGTTAGAGTTCAGGACTTCTGGAGCGACAGGACTCCCAAGACTAGAAAAACCAAAATATGTGGCAATGGGTGGAAGGAACTAGGAGAGGGTGCTCTGCATGAAAGGGTAAGCTGACAGAAAGGCACTAAGGAAGCTGACACCTGCCAAGGGGAGCCTACAGGCCTGTTGAAGCTATCGGAAGATCAAAAAAAATAAAAATCAATGGTTGTTTAAATGCAAGTAAAGATCATTTATCATTTACATTAAAAGGATATAATGAGTATCGAATATTAAAAGAGATGGAAACATCACACTACACAGTTTGAAAAGTACCATGATTGAAATCCATTTATGAATAGTGCATGTGTGAGCATGAGGGTTGTAGGGTTCCAGAATATGAAGGTTTCAATAAAGTCTCAATATGGAATGAAGGAACAGGAATTGGTAAAGGGCATAGAGGGATCACAATTCTATTAAGAGAATCGTGGGGCATAATAGTAAAAGTGGAAAAAGAAGATCCAAATAACCAATATATATGGTTGAGTATAACTAACAACAAAGGATCATTCAAGCTGGTTTCATGTTACTTTGCCCCAAAAAATTCAAAGTTTTACAAGAAGACAAATTTAGATAACGAAGACCCTTTTGGTGCTTTGAAAATATATATCTTTGCCTTTAGGATGTTAGGAGATATAGTGTAAATTGGGGACTTTAATGCTAGGACATAAAACAACCAGACTATTCAATTGGGAAGTGTTCAAAATATGAACAACAACCTTCTTTGGTTAGAGGAGATTGAGGATCACAAGCGGACAAGGACCTCTCAAGATGGGAATGGGAGTGTGTGACACTTTGGCATCAAGTTGTTATGCTTTTGTAGGCTCTACGACATGGTTATTTGCAATGGCATGAAAGTTTGGCCAATATCGGTGGAATCACATGTAAAATTTACAATGGTCAAAGTGTGGTGGATTATGTGATATGCTCCCAGAGCTTGATTTACAATTTGTCAGATTTCACGATTGGGGCTTGTCCCATTGAGATGAATTCAGACCACTTTCCTCTCTTTATTAAGTTGGGCATTAACACAAGTGAGCTACAAGATATGTAGACCCATCAATCTCAAAAGGAAGCACATGCAAGTGGAAGAATCCTCATGAACCAGGAAAATCAGGAGCTCTTTGCTGCGAATTTGGAACAACACTTTTAGGGGAAATAATACAGCATTGATGTCAAAGAAGATAGCGCAGGAACATAGTGATTTGGTTGCAATATGTTGATCCCTTTGATCCACAAAGCCTGAGAGGGGTGCAAAAGATCTCGGCTTAAGAAGGGCTCAAACACTTTTCCAACTAATCCTTGGTATGATGAAGAATGCAAGGAAACTAAAAGGTTGATTATGAAGGAGACAAATAATGAAACCCTGAAGAAGTATAACAATTTGATTAAAACAAAAAAAGAAAGCTACGTGGCTACGAGAAGGAAGGAATTAGTTACTTTGGGAAAGTGCAACCCTGAAGGTTTTTGGTAGGAGATACAACAAAAGACAAAGAAAATAGACAATAATATATCCGATGCGTAATGGTTAGATTATGTAAAGCTCCTTTATGAGAGAGATCAAGAGAAAAGTAATCCCCCCCATAATCAACTCTACAACCAAGTTATTCTCAGTGGAGGAGGTCAAGCGAGGTATAAAAATTTTAGCAAGTGGTAAGGCTCAAGACATTGATGGTTTGCAGGAAGAATTTTTAAAGTGGGGTGTGGAAGTATTAGCTCCAATCATTAAAAGGATATTCAATAGGGTTACGCAAGGGAATTTTCCAGTGGAATGGACTACGAGCATGGTTATCCCTCTTTACAAAAGTGGAGACATCAATAATCCCACTAATTACTGCACTATTATGGTCAAATCTCTTCTTGGAAAATTGTTTGGGAGCATGTTGGAGCGTAGAATCAACAACTAGGCAGAAAAAAGGGTAAAAGAGCTAAAGGCAAGCTGGTTTTAGGGCCAAGGCACTCTACCATTGATCATTGCATCAGTGTTAGGCACCTCATCGAAAATATTTGGGACGTCCAAAGCGAGGAGGCCTTTTGCTGCTTCGTCGACTTCAAAAAAACTTTTGACACTGTCCCTAGAGATAAGCTCTAGAGAAGAATGGAAGAGGTCAGAATACCAAGGGAGTATAGAGCAGTGGTGCATAAACTTTATGAGAAAGCTAGTGCAAAAATCGGAACTAAGGAAGGCTTCTCTGAATTCTTTGGTAGTGACATAGGGGTTAAGCAGGGGTGCCTTCTTTCCCCCACATTTTTCGGTTTATATATTGATAATATGGAAGAATGGGTGAACAAAGATAGTGGAGAGGGTGTTCACATAACAGGATATGTGGTGAAGTTGCTTCTATATGCAAATGATGTTATTCTAATTGCAAAATTGGCTCATGGTTTGAAAGAGCATTTGATGGCATTAGAGCTCTTATGTCAAGAGGTGGGGATGAAAGTAAACACTAGAAAAACTAAAGTCATGATCTTCTCTTTGAAGTGAAGAAAACAAGAAGTTAGCTTTATTTTTTAAGGAAAAGACTTTGAGTTAGTGGAAGAGTACAAGTACCTAGGAATTGTTTTTCACAACAGGTTGGGAGACATGCAAAACTAAAAGGATTCAAGGGGGATGGAGAGCTTCCTACCTTCTTCAGAATAGATGCAGTAAAGAAGAATTATGGGGTCACTGTAAAACCAAGAAAAATATCTTTGTATTGTTAGTTACCCTGGTTGTCCTCTATGGGTTTGAAGTTCGGGGGAGCATCATGTCAAACAACAAATGGAGACAGGTAGAAAGAATTCAAAAACACTTAATCACTAGCAATCTTAAAGTCAAGTCAACTGTCCCATATGAGATCTTGCTAGTGGAGGCTGGTTTGTTTCCTATGGAAGCTTTAGCAATCATTAGTTTGTTAGCTTATTTAAAAAAAGGTAGATGCCATGGATGAGCACTAGTGGCCCAAGTTGATTGTGGAAGAAGAGTTAAAAAGTGTAGGAAGAAAACTTGGAGGAAGCATGACAAGTGGATGAAAAAATGGGGAATCAATTGGCGAGATTGTCCTAATTCTAATGTGGAAAAAAAAGTGGGTACTTGAAAAATTCATGACTGCCATGTGATATATGTCAATAATTTCAACCCTACATGGTCTCATAATGAAAAAACCTATTTGAGTGCCGCAATCAAGGGAAAGGCTAAGATTTAATAACACAACTAAGGACTAGATCCCATCAATTTATATGTGAAACAGGTAGATGGGTAGTTCCCAAGGAAGAGTGGGAAGAAAGGACTTGTGTTTTCTATGAGGAGGGAGCCATTGAAACCAAATGGCACTTCATCATGGAGTGTCCTACCTATAAGGACATTCATAGTCAGTTTGAAAGCCACTATCTATGTGAGCTATTTGTGGAAGGAAAACTTCACAAAAATACGAACTTTTTTATCATGATCATGCCAAGAGGGTTGTAATGGAGAGAAACTTGATTATATGATGTTTTGTTAATTGGATATCTAGGTCCCTTAGATCATTTTGCTCTAGTAAACGTCATTAAAAATCCTTAATTCAATTTAACAAATGAACACATACATTACAAATAGATTAAATGTGTTGGGAAACCTGTAATAGACATACCAAAAGCCAAACAATGTTTGGAAAGCTAGCAATCTAACGCATTGGGTGCACATATCATAATACAAGACAAATGAGTATGCGTTATTGTGCAAATCAATGTAAGGCAACTCCGCTGCAAACTATGCACCATACAAACATACAACCCAATGCGTGCAAGTCGAATCCACGATAAAAGAGAAATGATAAGCCTTTTAAAGGTAAGCATCAACGGTTATATATATATATATATATATCGCAATTGCATTGATAAGGAAAATGCTATAGTAATGCATCATGATGAGTAGGTGGATGCACTATAGTGGAATGGTCGGCCCCAGACCATACATTAAATATTTGCGAAGGCTATGAATAAATATTGAAACTATGAATAACACAAGAGTGCTGGAAAGAAGTGTTAAACGATTCATGAGAACATGCGGATAGCCATAGTGAAGGATGATGCAAGCCATATCATGATTCATTGCAACTGCAAGGTATTGAAAAACGTTGAAAATAATGCATTGGAAATTGTTGTATCGAAATCGTGTACCTAAAGGCAATGTTAAGGAAGCATGAAAAGTGACATTGTAGCCATCGGAGGGCAGTGGTAAGCATTTAGAGGTAGCCTATTTAAATTAATGCAGCCGATACTTGCCACATTGAAAGCACGGTTAGAAAAAAGAAACATTTGAACAATGTAAAGAGAACAACGGAAATGCATTACGCCACAAATGAAATAATCACATGAAGAAAAATACCAATAAAAGGAAGAGCTAACCATACAATGAAGTATTCGACAGGTGAACTATGACAGGCTTATGTTAAGGAGGTGAATGCATAAATGATGCGATATATTGGTTCAAGAAATGTTGCGGAGTCCTGCACTGCGCACTTCCAATGGATAAGCATGTTAATCCTTGGCCCTTGTAGATGTGCCACACACTTGACCTATGATCCTTCTCTCACTGTTGGTGCACTTCGCTCTCTCAATAGCTAGTCTGACCAACTGTGGCCTCTAATAATGGCCATGCACTTACCTTTCGTAACCTCACTTTGATATCGCATTGCGTAAGCATAGGCAATAGAGTTTGTTGTGCAAGCCATGTGAGAATAACTTAATGGATATGTGATGGAAACATTGCATTGAAGGCTCATTCAAAGGATATATTGAAGGGAAATATACTTTGTAAGCAGCAAAAGTTAATTTAACTGTTGCAAAAGTTATGCGACATCGTAATAGCACATTATACAAGCGTGGTGTTTCCAAAGGGTCGTATCCCATAATTTTAAAGTGTGATGCAAGAGATTTTCAAGCCCTAAGTTAATGAAAATCATGGACATGCGATGCAACCACTATTTAAGGAAATATATACCAGAAGCAGTAGCACATGGCGCAGGACACCGGAACAAAAGTTAAAGCTCATCTCACTATTATGCCACCATGCGAAAAGAGTCGCCACAAAAGTTAAAGCTCATATCACTATTATGCCACCATGCGTAAAGAGTAGCCAGTGTGCTGACACAATCTAGAGAGGCGAACCCTCATCTTTTCGCTGCCAGTCAGAATTTCGATGTGACCCCATCCTTCTTGGCTATA